>SNQN01002247.1:47985-77316 GCA_008642245.1 Bassia scoparia | reverse complement strand
GACTCGTCTAAGAGAATTTTTCTTATTCATTGCTAATGTAATTTTTGTAGTACAATAAAGAATTAAATTGGAATACAAGAATAAAATGTTCCTAATAGACAACTACAAAGAAAGAGGAGAAGGGAAAGCCTTCAAGAAAGAAGCTTATAACAAACTAACTGCCTAGTTGTTTACAAATAATAACATACTACTTAGTTAAATAAGCTGGCAAAAAGAGCAAAAAGCCTATGTACAATAGACTTTGAGCGAGGCTCCTATATCACAATTTTAAGTTATGGAGCGAGATTTTCTGCACAATTAAAGGAAGAAGGTTCAATGTATGTATAATCACGGGCTGTTCTAGAAGTAGTGTTATTGGACGTCCTGATGATCGCTTTAGAGGAGAATTCCTAAGGTTCCTACATGTTATATGAAGCTGAACGATGAGCTGAGTGTTGTGATGAACAGAGATATCAATGCCTTCTGAAGGGAATCAATATCTCATTTATGGCTCTAATACTGTGGTTTTTCGGGGTCTAAGTAAAGACTAAAAATTTGCTTTCATCATTGAGTAATGCTTAAAGGCTCAAGCTCGCAAACTTAGAGGCTCAAGCTAACAGCTACAAACTTTAAAGGCTCGAAGTTAACAACAAACTGATATATGATTAACAATGTATATTATTGGTTAGAGATGTCTTTTTAAAGAAAACCAACTTAGACACAAAACTTAAAAAGACTCCGTTAACAGCTAGCCTTCATCTCGACATCATATTCTTGCTCGATTATGTACGCTTAGTGTAGTTCACATAAATGTACCTTCAACCGCTTTCTCCTTTCAAGACTTCACATTCCCTTCATGTCTCTCTTATAGATCTCGCTGTGCACATATATGTTTCACACTTTTAAGTCTTTATATTACACTTTGTTTGAACGTTACGGTACCGTTCTATTGGGTTGAGTTTAACTGCGCGATTCATTTGCTTGATATACTCTCATTTTGCTTTTATTATACACTGTAGTTCATTATATGAGTTAACTGGATATTTTCTACAACTTGTAGCAAACAATGTTATGATTATCTTGTTATTCATTCACTGGATGTTATTATCTTCGATTGCATGTGTTTATATATCTTTGCTTTGTCATCTTTTTATTCTTAATTGTCAGTACCCATACAGATTTGCTCGCGCAGAATCACTTTGGAGTGGACTTTAGCTGATTTTACACGACTGTAATAAATGCTGCCAAGTGGAAGATGATAGAGCCAATATCGTAAGTAAAAGTAATCAGATGAATGTTAACAAAACATTTTAGTAGCCTTTGTTTCTTTGATTGGTGCCTTAAAACTATTAACATTGTGGTTTATAGTATTAACCGCCGGTTGATTTTAAAGATTCACATTGTGTGCTTTTTCTGTCTCGTTTAAGGTTCTGTCCTTGCACTTGCGGTATAAAAGTTCTTTTTGACCTAGCATATGCATGGATACTCGTATACTTGTTGAAAGTCCAGATACATACTTCTGGCTTGTGCAGATCATGATGCAGTGTGTGGGTGAGTAATTTAGTGCTGTTAGTGCTCAACTCAGACACCTGACTTTCTCTTCTATGTCTATGATTCTACTATTTGGTTCTATGTATAGTCTGATGATCCTCCTGTGTGAGCAAGTGTTGGATACTAAAGGTAAGTAATAGTAAAGAGTTGTTAGCTGTTGTGATTACTTAGTAAATATTTATTGTGGGGTGTGGAGGAGAGGGGGGTTGCGCTTTTGGTTATTGGAGTGGTGTAATTCTTACACTTAGAAATAGTCTGGGGAAAAGTTTTCCTCATTTACGCTGCAGACGTATTGTACACTTCTATTGAAGTTGGTCGTTTCATCTTAATTTCATCATGCCACCTTTCATGGCGCATATTAAGAGCAAGTGTTGGGTAGATGAATCCTTCCATGGAACTATGTTTGGCTATGCTGAAATTCTTCTTTTCCTCAAAAACAGACCTCTTAATCATACAACAGTTTCTAAGCAGAAGATTGCATAAAACACAGTCAGAACATAAACCACTTAACAAGTGAGCCCAAACTGGCGATGACTATCATAACACATGATTTTTCTCCTTTGTCACCTAGTTATCTTGTCATCTGCACATGAACAGACGTATTGACGGGATGTATCATTCTTAAGCTGATTGAGAAGCAAGAACTCAATGGGTTTAGGAAATTGTTATCTGGTTGTAGGATAGGAGAAAGATTGAAAGGAGAAAGCATGGCTTATTACGCACGTGTACAAAAGAGAAAAAGCTTTGTGATAGTTTTTGGACACTGGAGTAGGGTAGTGAAGGAGTAAGAAAAGAATGGTGCTAGAAGACAACATAATACATATAGAAATAGTGTTCCTATGAAGCTTGAACCTTGATAGTGATTAGGGAGCTTATTGGATGACCATTGTTATATGGCTTATGGGTGTTGTGGATTCAGCTTGGATTAAGCCAAGTCAGTGATCCATGAGACAAGGGATTCAATCAGATACTCTCATTTTTGCTAGAAACTGCAAAATCGTTCGGTTTGTGTAAAAGAAAAGTGGTTATGTATTACCTTTTGAGACTCCAGATCTCACAGGTGAGTTGGACTAAGGGAAATACAGCTCTATGTCTCATGGCAGAGATATAAGTGTTAACTATGAATAAAGCGGGAAAATCAATGAACCTAAGAATTAGATTCATCACTGTATTGTACAGTCTTTTCTTCTTGTCGCCGCAAATATGGAAGTGCATGCAATCTTTTCCTGCCATAGCGAGCTTACTGCTGAAGTGGTTACATACACAATGGCACATTTGGTACACGCATGAGAGATGAACGCCTGCTTCCCTAATTCTTGATGGGCTTTCCCTGGCACTGAGAGAAAGAGTGCACATGTGATACAACAGATCTCAAATCCTTCCAAGAAGGCAAGTGACCAATTGTTAAAGTCTGGTGAACCTTTTGATGTAGACTGCGCAGAGGGTACTATTGGGATTTATAGTAGAAGGGAACGATGGAGGAGACTAAAAGGCTATCACAGCGGTTGGCATATAAGGAAGCGAGTGGATTTGACATAAGTGCATGACTTTCGCAGAAAATGAGACGTTCGAGAAAAACTCTATGGAAAAAAGAGGAAACACAATATACAGTACTAGCAGAGGAATAAACGCAGATAAAAGAGGAACAAAGGAAAGGTACTCGACATGTTCTATCTGAAATTTGCTTCATGGTTTACTTGTGGCATAGAAGATGAGTCATGTTAACTCTAAACATGAAATGGTGTTGGAGGGTGGTGGCGATATCCCAGACAACTGTGAACCACACATAATTTTAAGCAACATAATTGTCAGGGAAGATGGAACTGGCATAGGGAAAACCAAGCTAAAATATCATGGAGTGAGGAAAAAGGAAAATAAGATGTGCATGTTATAGCGTAGAAATTGCGGAGGCAAGAGGAGGGAATCAAGTGTCGCACGTGACTCATCTAGATCAAAAATATAACATCCAAACATGACACTCAACTTCTACTATATTCATTCATCAAAGATAAGGAAGATAAATGATACTGAAGCAACAATGGAGGATTCTGTGATTTTGCGTGATGTATCGTTAAGCATTTGTATGTGACAAGGATCTAAAGCTAACTGCTTAAGACTCGAGGCCATAGTAGATATGGTGGGATACTTGATTCTGTGGCACTCACGATATGATAAATGAGATTATCAGAACAAATCTTGTGAAGCCAGCAAATACACAGCATGCCTACGCCATTAATAATTTTTTTTTACATTGACAACTGATTCTTATCTGTTCAAATTTTGGATTAAAGCTCGTGTCGAGTAAGTTGTTTAAAAGGAGAGAGTTTATGATATGTTCAAATGGAAATGAACATTTAATTTTATGAATTGAGTGCTGAATGGTGAAGAGACGCAGATTTAATGACAATATTTTGATGTTCTCTTGTGAGACAGCTAACAAGAACAAAACTGCAGCATGTCATATTATTAAAGATAAAGTAGATGCAGAGATTAACAACGGTGACTAGTTGTCATCTCAAAAGTACCAGTGTGTTTGGTAGATTGAGACGTGTGAATTTAATCGTGCTTGCTTTCTTCTTGAGCGATTGATGAACAGGAGGACAAGTAAAGCAGGAAGAGTCAAGAAATCAAAATTAGCACTAGAAAGCTGATAATAATGTACATGGAAGAAAACAATGTAGATTTTTAAATGCAGTGAAGGAGATGAATGTAATCTATGGCAGTCTAGTACTACGGTAGAGGACACATGGCTTCTTTTGATAGTGGTTATCAAGATATGAAGAAAGAAAATTGTGAATTGCCATTACTCATGAAGCTCTCTATCTATAGTTGCATATGGATATTGTGCCTATTGATTTGCCCTGTAGAAGAATGTTTCCAAGACAGTTTAGTCCTAATACATTCTTAGAATAAATAAGTCGACTTCAACGCAGGAAATTTGTAATATCTTGAGGTTGACTTAACACATTGATGTGTAGGGACCATACAGGGTTCATGTCTATTAGGATCAGAACATCTACAGGATTTTCTCACAATAAAATGACTGGCTCAGAAACAGAGCTAGCTTTGGCCAATGTAACCTAAACTGAAAAAGGAGTCAAATTATATTCTTTTTGCTTTGGAAACTAGTTTGGTACAATTAATTCATTTTGAAGTGATCAGAAAATTTGTACATGACTTGCAAAGTGAAATATACCAATTGCATTATCGTTGTAATCTATCACATTATTCTCAGTATCAGACAATTTGTAAAGTCTCATTGATATTGGTATGATGATAGACAAAGAGTGGGAAACAGATATCTACCAAGTTGCAGTTGAAATCTGATGAGAGGAAATAGACCTTGATGAATTCAAAATTATTGTTGTGGATACAGGAGTGAGCTTATACACGGAAAATGGGGAGAAGTTGGAAGGGACAAATCGGAAATGTGCTTAAGATGTATCTGATGACATTGTGGTAATGTGAGCGCGCAGGATACCACACTGCAATTATTACTTGTTGGCCTGTGATGTTGCAGTTTGACACTTTGCGATTTGACCAATTTATCAACAGACCTAGCCTCTTAGTCAAGCAATTAACAGGAGATGACAGATCACTCATACATGGTTAAAAAACTTCGTGAGTTATTTTAGCAAGCACTACAATAATGAATCTCTCATGAACAATCTTAGAGGTGTGTTTTGGTTATTTGTCTTACAATCACTTACAAACTTTACAAGGGAGACAAAATTGCAACCAAGAGGAGTCCTCATGTCTGGAGACTTTATCGCATTTGTCTACCTACTATGTTAAAAAGTGGGTAACGGGTGTGAGATTAGACTAGCACCCGATGAATTTTGATGATCGTCTGAATCATACATCAGGTGTTTGTGTCAAGGATGTAAAGTTTGGCAATTATGGAAAACTTATTTACGTTATATATATACTCAAGCAATCAAGAACTAGACAGTATAGAGATCAATTGTGTAACTGGTGTTCGCTTACAGAGATCTTGCTCGCTATGGCATGATTATTGCAGATCTGAAATACATTAGTATGAAGTCTACTGACCCAAAGGAATGATGAGAACTACTTCACTCTGATTGAACACCTAGCCACAAGGTTGATGACAGGTAGCATATGCTCTAAAATGCTTGGTGCAATTAGATGACATGACCTGATAATATGGTAGCCCAAGCTATCAATCTCAGTTCTTTGATGAGTCAATCATCCGGCTAAGTCTTTGAGTATCTCTCTCACACAAATCACCCAATAGCTTCGCTTATAGTACTACTCAAGCAGGTTTCCAACCAGAAACAAGAAAACACAACTGGCTTATGGAAGTATGGTGCAATACGTGTATTCCACGCAAAATAGTGGAAGTTGAAGAGGCTTTGCCATGCCTCAGATAGCCAGGGTGCAACAACAGAAGTGTTAAGAAATCTAGCGATTTGGGGCTTGATTTTCTTCATTTACGTGGCAGGTAGGCATATACTTGGATTTCAATGCAAATAACATCAAGTGATGCTCAGCTTTGGAGTCATCACAACACTGGCGTTGGATCTGCAATGAATTGATGAGTTTGGATGCCCCTGGAAAGAAATGATACTTGGAGGATTAGTGAAATGATTCCATCATTCAAAAATTATTAGCAAGTAGAAATTGCGTGTAAGTGGACTTTCAGAACTGAATTAAACATCAGAATGGCAAGCCAAGGGTATGAGGTTACGTATAACGCAAGGTTTAGGTTGTAATCCTTGGAAGTCGAAGCAGGACAACTATTTGTGGATTTTGTTCAGGGGTAAATTTGGATTTACAGGATAATCATTGACAGACTTATTTTGCAAAAGATTAAAGTTATTGAGCAGTAAAAGCACTTAGTTGTCGCCAGAAGTGTGGACACATGCAGAGTAGAAGAATAATTGGCAACAGATTGTTAAACAGTGATGTGCTCAAAGAATGGAATGTTTTGGTGATGGGATTTGGTAGGAGAAATGTGTTGGTTTATTAGGTTTGGTTGGTAATTGCCAGCCGACTTAACATCTGTTAGGCAACTCACATATCTCATTGGGCATCGCAGATATCAAAAGACCAACTACTCTCACAACATCTATCTCAGTGTTAATGGGGAAACAGTGAGGACTTTTCGCTAGGTGCTTATATGGCCTTAAAAAAACTTGTAGAATTGGCTGTTGATAAAGCCCTACAGGACTAATGGTTGCAAATTGTATTCAGGGTGTTACCTTTGACAATTATGGAATGCAAAAGTCAATAGGGGCAGACATATCCACTCTTTACTGTAGTAAACGCACAATAGTCTTATGAATTTTATTGTTAACATGTTGTGTATATTATGTGATGATCTACTCATCACTAGGCATGAGAACATGAACGGCCACTCAATACAATTTAGCAATTAGATTTTTGAGTAGTAGATCATATATGGGATTATTCAGAGATCACATTTGTTGAGCGCGAAAAGATGAAGGAGAAATGTAGCGAGGAGGTCAGCGCAGGGTGGGGTAAATGCGATTGTGTATAGGTGGACCATGCAATATATCCCTTGATAGGAATGTAGAACTAGTTTGGTCAAGAAAACATTTCTGATAAAGTGACATTTTTATGAATGGATTTTTGTCACTCAAATGATAACAATTTGAAAGGAGATAAGTTTTTATGTGAGATCCAAAGAGGACTATTGGTCGAGTATATAAGTACTTTATTGGAGATGCTTGGCTGCTACTCTCTGATCAAAAAGCAAACCGTTGTAGGACGCTTTGTCATCGACACATAGTGTAGTAAAAATTATACATATGTGTGAATTGGGTGATCTCACAGACGCAGAACCTCTTCATGTTCAAAGTTCATCAAATGGCGTCATCGGGACTCAAACATTAGAACTTCCACGCGTAGACTGACCATTATTAATACACGGTGGATCGACGCCAGGAAATAGTCGAACATCAATTGAATGTTTTACATTATCTAATATAGTGTCTGCGTCAATGACAATAATGATCCTCCACAATGGTCAAAAGGTAGCACTTTTCCCTGATCTATCGAGAGAACAGTAGTGTCGCAGACTGATATAATAATAACATCATAATGAGAAGTCCAAAACGGGTGCAAGGATCAACAAATATGATAGCGAGCATTGCAAGCTTAAGCAATCTCATGAGTACAGGTCTTGTCATAGAATATAAATACAGAGAGCTATCGGTAGCCATTAATTGCATCTTGAGTGATAGAGCCGTAACAGAAGTCTCTGTCAGATTATGCATCAGAAGTGTATGGGTATGATGCCGAATGATCACTATCGAAGTATTCTGTGCGTAGATATGTGTATTAAGGGAACTGGCTCCCAGAATAATCACCTAATCCATTTTATAGAGCGTCATTTAGTTGTGAGACTATAGGTCATGCTGATAAGATAGATTATATATTTACCTGGATATATCTCAATAAAATACCAACTGGTAATAAGGCATGAGAGTTACCAGACTGACACGACTCAAAGAAATCAAGAGAGACACACTGTGATCATAAACCATTAAGGAAGTGTATGCTCCTAACTGGTTGACAACATACACGCATGCAAGGCACATCGGTCAGAATGGACTCATGAATTAAGTCTCAATGCATCACTGTGACTCACTTGTGAGGTTGTGACATACCAAGTGAGAGTTCAACAATAAGAAGTCGACGCTGCATAAAGGTATGCAAGAGCAGACAGACACCGACATGTTTCTGCAATATGTTAGTGGTAAGCTATGTAGAATTTGACAACAATATGTTTTGGTATTTGGTAGAGTTCTGGATTGCCGATTTCTGAGGGTACGGGACAAAGTGTGTGTGTAATGGCAACTAAATTACTTGTCCTTCACTTTCAACAAAGTACTTGAACGAGCTTCGAGTGGGATGCAGTTCGAGTTAACACTTCTAGTCGCATATACAGCGTCGATGACTAGTACAAGTAAGACCTTGTCTAGTCCTCTTCATCATTATGGTCGCGCTAACTCTGTATGAAGATTTAGAGGTCACGCGAGTCACACTTCTCATATGGAACTCAACCAAGCTTTTTGCGCAGTTTGTGAGAGGTGACAAAGACATTGGTGGCTTTTTCCATAACAATTTCATTACTTTCCTTGCTATGGGTAGTTTAATCGCAATGTGGTTCTTCGAATTTGAAAACTGCTTCCAGTACACTTCGATAGCTGTGTCAGTGTCTATTGCATATTGAATTGTTGGATTGTGCTTCAAATATGTTTGTATGGTGTCTGCAGACTAGCGAAGTTGCTTGGTGAAACTAAGTGGAATGCTATAGAATACAGCTTCTACTTAAATCTGTGTTCTAAGATTCTATACTACGTAGCATATCGCGGTCTCTCTTGCTGTGAATATGCTTGTCATCACATATGAATTGACAGCTTGTTTATGGTGATTGAGTATAAGAGAAATTAGAGACTTTGTTAGCTTGGAGGATAGAATTGGTAGATCCATATTAGATTGCTAAATGCAGGGTGTAATCTTATACGAAAGTGGCTCTGCAAACTCTAAAGAAGAGGAAACTTCTCTTAGCCGCAATAGAGCTTGGAGTAGATTTTTGTTATTTTTTTGCTCCATAAATTCTTTCTTTCAGACAGCGGCTTGAGCATTACGATATAATATAACACACTGTTGACAAATTAAAATTCTTAATTACATGTAAAGCTGTAGTAAACTGATCTTGTATACATATAATATTATTATACTTTCTAGCAATTTTAAAGGGTATTTAAGTAGTACATCAATAAGAGTCTCTTATAATATAACTCAGAAAGAAAGAACTATCATAACACTTATATCGATACATTCATTATCATAAAGTGTGCTAGAACAGATCTCATTCGTGAATTGTTACATATTCCATATGCGTTTCTCACGGATTAAGCCATACATAGTACTACTAGATATTAAAGTTGAAGTGTAGAGAAGAACTAGACGGTGTATGATAAATTGTACTTAGTACCTCTTAGGAATATATATGGGTGTGAAGAAATAAAAGATCGTCGCAGGGATATCAATCTGCTTATTAGCTATGAATTATCACTGTCTATAATAGATAAGCGTACATAATGTAGGGGAAGTCTTTAACAAAAGGACACACTGTGTGTTGAGGAGAGTGTCTAATGTGTGTTTTTGATAACGGTATATAAAGACATGATCTTAAACCTTAGATTCTCAGCGGAAACTCTGATGTAGAATCAATGGACTCGCTGAGTCATCACTTATAGTGACTAACCCTGTTGCTGTTCCATATATATGCCGAATGAAGAGCAACTATAAGTATACTTAGGCTCACCTATACTAGCTACCGTCAGAACGGTTACTATTGGTGAGAGCCTAGAATGAAGCTAATGATGAGGATACAGATGGTAACGGCAAAGGATCTCTGATGTGGTTCTCTCAAGTTGTTGAATGGATCAGGCCTAATAACGAATTAGCGGGGAACACAGATTGTATTTTTCAGACTCATAATTTTACTCGAATCTTCTTGTATAGTTTGCATATGATAACTGATGGTAGTGTAGGGGAAAACACAGAAGAAAAATTCTTCTGTCCTTCAATCATAGCATGAAGAGATTATGATATCTTTATTTGGTTCCCAAACATGAGGGCACAAAATGAATTTTTACTAGTTACTCGTCTTAAGTTAGCAGATTCTCACAGTAATTCCAATTACATTGCTTTGTCTGTCAATCATTAAACAAGCCATTTTAGAATATGTAGCGACTATGGGGAATTCACATAGAAGAAATGCCTTTGTACACTAAGAATTTTTGTGCTTTTATTATCAGTTTCGGCTTTTGTCTTGGTGTATTCTATGACTCAATTGCAATGACGTATAATCGGCTTTAACTGATTCTATACTAATAGGATATTACTTAGATGGCAAATAGCACAAGGTTGTATGATATATTGAGATTCATTTCCAATACTAGAAATGAAAGTTGTGCATCTTGCTATTCCTAGATTTAACAGGTATAACGGTTCAGTCCATTGGTTGCAATAGAGATTATGAGAGTCTATACTCATAGACCTAAAAATTTGGATGCTAGGTAGCAAAGTTCAGACGAAGGGTATGGCTTAAGTTATATGCCAAGTTACAAGAATCAAGAAGAAGAAATGATTATGGTATGAAACCCATTTGCATGTCCTTGTTAGCTTTAGAGTGATTTCTTTTTCAGATCTATTTGATTGCATCAATTGGGTTGGATTTACCCATGGTTGAGTCGTTAGAAGATGGGTGTTATGTATGGTGTGAAAAGACGATTGTTTCTATATATGGCATAACTTGAACATAGAAGACAGGGTTATTGTCTGGCTGAATACATGTGGGCCTCATGGTTTTGGGGAAAGATTAGGTCAATCTGTTCTCACATCCAACACTGTGTGCACACTGGTAAGAAAAGCCTTTGTATTGGATTTAATTAGTAAATGCACAAGGGAGTAGGGTTATGGTAGATGATTATCAGGCATATCTATCCCTGAGGATAAGAATGATATTAGTACAGGACAGATTGCGAAAAAAACATTTGTTTTGTTTTTGCTATCTTCATGCTTGGGTACCCTGTGACTTATCTAGAAGTATAACACAATTATTGTTGTCAACACGATTACCTTATTGATATGTTGATGCTGTCTATGTAACTCCTAATTCAGTGTGTGCTAGTAGATGAATTTGTAGCATAATTGCTCTATCAAACTTGTTAAATGTCAGAGTTGCAATTTTCTGATAGAGTTCAATAAGCATGTAGGGAAAACTGGCGATATATTCTATCAGGTTTCTCTTGGTCGCTATTTCACAGATATAGGACAATAGCACAGTAATACTGATGAGATATAAAATGATCCGAGCAGGCACTGAATCAGGTACCAATCTGAACTTAAAATGATGTGACTTTTTTGAATGAATTCAATATATGTCTGTTTAAGCATATAATAGAAGAAAAATTGTTTTTTGAGATCGGAGTATCTATTACGCAAGTCTATGATCTGTATCTTACTGTTGACATTCTTACAAAATTTATGTGCTAGACTTAAGGGAAAACTCATGTAAACATACTTGGGGTCTCATCGTATAAGGAGATGATTGTCATTTACAATACATAGAATTAGCAGTAGACTCTGATGATTTTTTATTGTGTTTTCTGCCTGGTTTTTTTCTCAATCTTGTTGTAGCTTCCTAGGTTTTCAAAGCAATTCCAAAGGATCTCACTCTGATCGTAAGGCTGTTAGAAGGAAGCTGTTCTGCCTTTGGAGTATTTTTGTGGAATTTGTTAGATTCTGTCGGCTTTGTGACTCTAAATCAGATTGTGATTCTTGCAGTTTATTTGAACTCTTTATAGGATAGACAGCGCGATAGACACACATTTATTAGACATTTTGCTTCCATAGTTGTACGAAGAGCAATCCATCAGGAGTATGTGGCAGCTACTTCAATAGTTCTCTTTTGCCTCTCATATCTCATGGATGGGAGATGATAATAGCAAGGGCATAAAACACTTCAAGTTGGCATCTTATAACAAAGGCTGATTCTAGTTAATGTGTATTATTTGTCATTACTTTATTGTGAGGCACTATTTAATGTTGTGTTGTACTGGAAATAATATAATGGAGCAGTTCGGTGCTCAATGCATTCTGTCTCAAATTGTTGTTTGACTCACGCGATAGTTCCTCATACAGCACTGAAAGATTTATACAGGTGTTGCAAAGTACACTGTTGATTTTCATATAATGATATTATTTTGTGACAACTTCAATAGATTGCCTATAAAACATAGATATTTGTGACTAAGCTATCCAGTTTTTATTCAGGTCGTAGCATCTAAGACAAAACCAGCTAAAATTTAGATATTTAATAAGTACAAACTTTTCATATGTTTGGTTGAGAGATAATAAGTGTAGGAGCCAGAATTTTTGGGATTTACGGGATGAAATCTAAAGAATGTAAAAAAGTACGCGAATTAAACTTAATAGAAGAATCAATCTTCACATAAACTTAGATCGTATCGTGAGTCCTCTTTTTAGTAGGTTCAAGAGTTTCGTATAGGCGTGTCTTAAGTTAGTTTTAGTTCTTTGGATATATTTGTCATAGGTTAGTAGGATTAAGCAAAAGACTGGTAATCAAATCTATTTTAGCTCTTATTGCGTAAAATGTAATTATAAACAAACAAATTAATTAAACTGGACAAACAGAAATAAATATGCACAAAAGAGAAATAAAAATTTTACTATAATATAACATTATTAATGAGAGCCTGGGTAGATAACAGCAATGATGTTAAGCCTTCTAGAAAAGGGATACTCATTTTATTCTGCAAAATCTTCCTTGACGTGCACAAATGTATAAATATATAACGTACGATGGAATAAACTCAAAAGCCGCAAAGCAATATATGTAGAATCTACTATGAACTACCTAAGAATTGTTCCTACTACGCTACTGACATGGCATATACCAGAATAGAGAAGCGCCTAGAAAACAACACAGACTTCCACTGTGAGAGGAAATTATACGCGTTTGGTGTGTAGAAGACGTGCGGGGAGTTGTCGGAAGAGGGTCGCGAAGATGAGTACAAATCAAGCGTAACTGGCAAATGACCTGAAAAAAAAGTATATATATAAATGAGAACCCGTCAAAAAATAAATAAATAAATAATAAATAATGTATAATAAATAAATAATAAGATGAAAATAAGTGTAAGTGAAATAAATAAATAAATATAAATAAATAAATAATATGTATAAATAACTTAAACTATATAATAAATAACATAAAATTAAATATAAGATATATTAAATAATAATAATAAATAAATAAATAAATAACTAGAATCAAAGGTATAAGATATAAATATAAGTTACAATAAATAATAAATAAATAAATAATAAAATAATAATAAATAAATAAAATATTAAAATATATATAATATCTACATATAATAACTATAATAACTACATCTAATATAACCAATATAAATAAATAATAAATAAATATAATAAATAAATACGATCAATAATTAAATGTAAGACATTACAATAAATATAAATAATTGGATACCTGGGGTGATATTATGTAAGAGACTTAGCCTACTTCAAGCACCTTATAAACTTGTTTGAACTAAACCCTTTCTTCTTGATGCCAATGAGTGCCGACGCCTTTTCAAACTTACACTGATTCCATATACCCGTAACGAGCAACCTTACCAACGCTGCATTATTCGTGGTCCCCTCTAACAGCCTACGCTCAATTACATTCCTTACAATGTAAATGTTTAGAAAAAAGATTGTAAATTTGCAAAGTAACCTCAACTTGAATTTTCAGTCGTATGATTTGAAACAATAAATCATATACGATTTATCCTCGTCAATAATGAATTACACTTCGATCAGTATTTCATGATTGACTATAGTCTGCTGTCAACAGCTAGCATTACTTACATTAGATATATCCTTTTAAGTAATTGAACGGCACAACACTAACACGCTAAAAGTGTAAAAAATGAGAAGCACATAAATTGCTATTTATTATTAGACGTGGAGTAAACATGAGAAAATATTTTGTAAGTTTTAAGCTATCATCTAATCTCTTCGCTCTCTACGTTAGAAGGTGTAAGATAGTCACAAGAGGAGAAAATTACAATGGATGGATAATAAGTTTAATATTTAGAGTAGAATTAAGCAATTATTTATCATTAACTATAGCTATATCTAATTATATAAAGCATGTAATGTGACATCAGATCGGAAATATAGTATGTGAAGGCCAAATAACTCAAACATACCCTTCAGATATATGAACTATTAGTAGAGCAGTGTGAGACTCTACCTTAGATCTAATCAGGGGTAACAGACTAATTACACTTCCTTATTTGTTATACTCTCTTCCCTTTCTTAGAAGTTTAGCGTCATAGAATCTTTTTTGGCACTGCTTCATGTGCTTACTGCTTTCTTACATTTCCTTTGATGTATCGCACCTCAGACAGCTGAGAAAAATGTGAATAAAGGAAGAAAGAAATAAAATAAAAAATATTAGTATATGAGTCATTGAAGCTTGGATATATAGTATATAAGAGAGTTGTAACACCGTGGAATATAATTATATAAGTAGTGACAATAGATTAGTCGGAATAGTATAGATATATTGCTGTCCTACATGTCAGGCAACCGGGGAGTATTTATGTGGCTTTGTTAAAGCATTGAGCATAGCGAACGGAATATCAATTTTGATATAATTAGCCAAGGCTTTTGGAGATCTCGAGCAAACCCAGCTTTGTCGTATCGAGCCAGTCGGCATGAACTATTTATAGCAATAGACTATCATATTATCGTTCTGGTCTCAATGGGATAAAAATATGGATTTAGATATTGGTGATTTTTCAACACATTTAATGAAAGCTCTTTACAGCAAAGAGGACTATGTTAAATAGGGTTGGTTGTATAAGCACAGTCACCTTACTATGTATATCTTTTTTATGATTTTGAATGCTATGTAGATATTCTTTCATCAAATAGGTTTCATGCTATATTTTAATTCACACATATATGGAACTTCGTAGCAATCCGATCCAAAATCCTGGAATTATATATATTGAATGAGTGTAATGTAATACCAGGCTTTCCGATCAACGGTACGAGAGAGCAAAATTTGAACTACAGATGGTAGTTGGTTGAGTGAGGTTTTTCTAACCATTTTCGCACATATCTCTAAATAGTCAAGCCCATTGTACTTCTAATAATAAATTTAGCATCAACACAATCAAACACACATATGCATATCGAAGTTTTTATAAGACTTCAAATGTCCCTCCAATTAGACATCAAAATACCTTTTGGAACTCTCTATGAGACAGCTGAATGTTGTAACTAGATATGCATAATAAACGTATTTCGAGTATACATCTATTATCACCACGAGATCGTATTACCCAGTTCTATGTATTACATACAAAATATTAGATCAGGTAAAGGTGAAAACGAACAGAGGAATCTTTATCACTGTAATATTTCGTGATACGACAATTACATTCCTAATATGTTTTAATTAAGAAAAAAGATGAAATACGAAACCTAGTAATAGCAATAAAACCTGCATCATAGTTGAACTGCATTAAAAGAAGATTATTGATTTAGGTATGAGCCTAAAAGTAAAATTATCGACACAACTCATGAATCTTATCAAACAGTCAAAAGAAGGTTTCAATGTTGTATAGTGTAGATATATCGAAAAATATTTCAATAACAATAACTAGTTTTCATTTTTTATTCTATTTATAATGCAAAAAAGGATATTACAAAAAACTTATCTTTCACGGATAAGTGCAATTTCCTCGATGCTTGTCCAAACTGGAGAAGGGTTAACTTAAGATATTGTGGTGACTATCTATCATCTTGAAAGTCTCAAAAGTAGCGAGTATGCGTCATATTTTTATAGAGCACAGTATATTTGGAGATATTCATTATGCTTCCACTCACAATTCCACATCAATGTATTCTGTCCGTCATGATATAGAGAAATAATCTGGCCAACAGGTTCATTCTACATACGGAACCAAATGTACGTTACTACGCGTACCTGTGTAAACTATGCTTGTAGACGTGTCCAATAGGGGAGAATATATTCATTTAATTATCCAATTTCTCTCACCACTAAGGAGATCATCACATACTCGAACTACGATTTTACTACGATCACAATATTGAGACAATAAGTGGTTTGTGGAAATGGGATATTAAATACACCGAAAAGACCTGAAGAAAGTCTAAATTACGCAAAGTGAATTGTGACAATACCTAAAACACAACTACGAGTCCTATCAAAAGTGATGAGCTAATTTCACAAATTATGTGGCATTTAACACATGAGTCAATAAGCAAATGGTATCATCTATACTTCTAATACTTAAGATGTTGCTGTCTACAATAAGCAAGCTTTTACACATATGAGAATGTTCGTCGCAATTATGGATTGGTAGGCAACAGTAATATGTCACAGCATTCACCTCGTTACCCAAAGTTAATCAGCTATAGAGAGAATGTCCAACAACCACACACTGTTCTGTTGGTAGCCTTGGTTTTATACATCGAGAGGAGAGTACAGAGGATAGATAGAAATCATCAACTAATTTGCGTTTAATGATACAAATATCTTAAATTGCATTTTGCACTAAAACTTGTCACCATGGATGCAAGCCTACATGCACGATCTATAAGCATCAGTCCCACAACAGCACCCAAACAAAGACAGTTACCACCATACGAGACTTTTTCATTTCTGTTGATAAAAGATATGTCTTTTAAACAGTTCATACAAAGACCAACTCAACGAGCACAAGAGTTTTAAAATAACTAAAATACATGACTCACTCGTTTGAGTATTCGTTCATTGGAAGTAGCTTCCATCATGTATCCTCCTGCAATCCAGACGAACCACAACTTTTATAATTTATTGAAGAAACATTACATCCCACTGAAACTATTCAAACCCACAAAAGCATAACTCCAACCCTTATTCCTTGAAGAGTTCAGCTATAACAGTAATGGACAATAAACAGGAAGAAGCAAATCCACTGAGACGCAGAACTAGTTTATGAAATGCCTTACACTATTGTATCTCAACTTCAATGAAATATGTGCGTGGAATTTTTATGGCAATGACATATATCTCTAAAAGGAGAACCCCAAAGATAATACTAAATCCAGTCTTAGTCCAATCATTAGGGAATTAAGCAGTCCGAGATATGGAAAAAAATGAGTTCGAAAGACTTTTTAATGACAGTGTTTTCCACTAAATAACCAAAAAAATTCCATGAAAGGACCTGACAACGCTCAAGGTTTGAGTATAAAATTGTAAGGAGTCTAGCAACCTGATATCTTGAAGTTACCCATACAGGAAATACTCCAGTTGTTTTTTTCACGGTTCTATTGCCTAGGTATCGAGAGAGTTTACCGCACCAAGAATAAAGGACCCTCGTCTGACTTGTATTCAGTTTATGTCACAGATTAGAATACTTTGAAGATTGTCATTTCATTAATAAACCCACAAAAGCCAAACTCAGGAAATTAAAACAAAAATCTTACCTTAAGCGTGACAATAATTACCATATTAAAACATCCTTACTATATGTTCACTTCACACACAATTTCCAATTCAACCTATTTAACACACACTTTAATAATCACTTTAAAACAGAAATTTGAGCATTTATTAACTTATTCCTATCTGAAATTCATTCCAAAAATAATTAAAGATCAATCCTTATATAATCACATTTAATCAAAAACCATCATTACCATTTCATAAAAGTTGCCCTTTAATCCAACCTAACTTAAATCTCATAATCTCATTAAACAATCCAAAACAAATTTCAGCTTTAATAATTAGAATCACAAACTGATTTAAAACATAATATTTATGCAAATTCATCAAATTAAATTATTAGTAATCAATTTGGGGTTTTAGGGTTGTTAACTTAACAATTGGGCACATAGGACACAAAGGGAGAGGAGAGAGAGGACAATGGGGGCGCCGTCTGTTGCCCTATACCTGCCGTCGCCCACAAGGTGGGTGGTGGTGGAGGTGCTTGCTTGCGCTGCTGTCGTAGGAGAGGAGGAGAACGAGGAGAGAGAGAAGAGGGGAGAAGGAGAGGAGAAAGGGAGGGCCGCGGAGGGAGGAGGGGTTTTTACCGAAGGGACGTGCGGGGGGGTCACCGAGGGAGGAGCGAGAGTGGGTTGCCTCGGAGGAGGCAGTGAGAGGGAAGAGTGAATTGTTTGGGTTTTTGAATTTGGGGAAAAATTCAAGTGACGAGGGAAAGTGGGTACGGTGGTGGTCAGAGTGTTATTGTCAAGGAGGTTTTAATTTTAATGATTTTTGTTTTTTTTTCTAAAGCGATTAGCGACCGACGTGAAATCGACGCTATTAGCGATCGATATGTCGGTCGCTAATATTTTTTTGGAGTCAAAATTTAACCCACCCTATATTATTTCCTTAGTGACCGATTAATGGTCGCAATAGCCACCGACTAAAAATCGGTCGCTAAAAGCGGTCGCCCGACGACGAATTCCTARTAGTGTTGTCAAAAGTTCCAAATCTAGATACCAAAGGTGGTTACGGTATTTCGGGAGCAAGTTGTTGATGAAKATTTTCACCGACTCCATTTCTGAAGGGGGATTCACCATTTGAGCAGCCATTTCCTTCCAGCAAGCAACGTAAGCAGTAAATCCTTCCTTTTTATCCTGCATGATGATTTCAAGTTCCCTAAAAGAGGTGGAAACCTGGTGTTGTTGTGGTATCGTGTCATAAACGCCTGAGTGATGTCATCCCAAGTGGTAACGTGCTTGTTAGGAAGCGAAAAGAWCCACTTTTGACATATTAGAATGAGCGACATGGGAAAAACCTTAGGGAATAAAGTGGCATCGATTCCCTTGATAGCCATGGTGGCCCTAAACCCCTTGAGGTGGAATCTAGGATCCTCAGTTGGCTTGAACTTTGGCAAGTCCGCAGCAGAGAATTTCTCGGGGATCTTAGCTGAAATGTCCATGATTTCTGGTATCTCAAAGTAGGCATTCTTGTTGGGTGCCTTCAGGACCATCTTTTCGAGGTTCTTAATTAAGAGTGACCTTGGACAACATAGCTTGCTCAAGTGCAGCAATCTTAGCTTGCAAGGTGTCAATAGTGGCTTGCATCTATGCCATGGCGTCGTTTTCTTCTCCCATTGAATGAGGTGTGGATTGTCATGTGTCTCGGTGTCTGTCATGCTAGTGAAAGAGAGCCTAGATTTTGGAATGGGCTTCCGAGTAGTCCGACCCTTTGGACTTTCTGAAACGACCGGCTACTCACCCCGAACCAATCGAGCCCCGTGTTTTCGAACCCAGACCGGCGGTGTGTTCGAGCTCAGCCCTATCCTATTTGCACATGGACCAAAAGTTAAATTCCATGTCGATTCAACCTGTGATGCAATGCATGTCTTAGGGGGTGATCATTCCCTTGCCTATTAACTGACTCAAAAATGTAAAAAGTGCATGAACGTCGGAAATTTGCCTTTCGCCTTTTATTTTCATTTTTCACTTTTTTTTCATCATTATTTTTTTTGTTTTTTTGTTTTTTTTAAAGGCGAAGTTCAAAGGTCTGACGTTTGTTTACAATTGTATGACTCAAAAAGACGTAACGCCTAATGATTCTAGTTTACAACCACTTTGACATTACGATGCCTAAGGAATGATCACCTTGCTATATGAGGACTATTACATGACTGAATAACTCGTTTGTTATGAATGCAAAGCTAGGGCCCTTAGTCTAAAAGCACGTAGCACATTGTCACGTTAGCATGAACCCTATACGCAAATCAAAAACAAAAGTCCAGCCACCTAAAGTCAGTTGCTACGTTATCAAACCGGTCAGTCCGGGTGTCTAAGAGGGTCCCATGACTAGGCTCAGAACGATCCTTAACACATCCAGCCCGCTTTGATGATCAAAGKAGGTCTAAACCATTACGGCTTTGTAGTGCACGCAGTCGCGCATCATGGTGGGGATGGGCATCAAGCTTAAGAGTTGGTTACATAGGTAGTGCACCAACGCCAATCTTAAGCGAGCCCCCCCCCCCCCGGGCTTTGTCTCAAGTGTATAACACACTTATATGAGACGTGATGCCTAGGAAACGGAAACTCAATGCCAACGACCTAAGTTCCGTGTAATGCAAGATGCCTAAAACTCAATACCGTCTCTAGGACCCTGAAATCGCATAACAATTCTAGTATTGCCCACACATCACTAAAGGTAATAGCTTTAGTGAATTCCCAGCGGAATCGCCAGAAAATTGTTCGGGCGCCACCGGGCCGTACTAGGTCTGGTCCCTCTGCTCTGGGGGGTACAATTTAAGGGTGGCTCGGTTTGTTTGCTAGAATTGAATTCTTGCTTTTGCATATTGTGAGTATGCCTGGAGTTATGTGTTTATACTCAAAATGAGTAGAGGAAGTCACCACCGTACTTCTTTTGGGAAGCTGTGGAACCCGTTTTAAGCCTTGCCTATAATTGCATAAAGCAAGGCGAAGGAATCCATGTTTGGTAGTGCACCAAATGTCTAGATTAGGAGACAAGGGTAAAGGTAGAGCACAGCACCCCGCCCCCCTGCATCTAGTGGCCTCTACTCAATTATTGTGAGTTCATTGTCCGAAAGACAACAACAAACAGTTTTCAGTTTTAAACCCTAAGCATGCAATATTACTAGGCGGGTTGTTTAACAGAATACTATGCACATATTGTCTAGTTTGTTGTGGCAAGTGTTGTTAATTCCGTATTCCAGGAGCCTAATGCCGATTGCCCATGATTATCTTATTAGGGGTGAAACATGAAATTTCCAAGTCTTTATTAAAGCATATTATATGTGTGAGACAAGCATGTAAGCACTCGTACGAGGAATTGAAAGTTATGCCTTAAGTTTGCTTTTAATTTGAATTTGTCAAATTATTTGTTAATCAGTATTACATGCAAATTACATAGAAATTCGAATTTCTAAACAAGCATACAAAAGGGGGTTTAGAATTGAGATGTTGGCCTCAAACCTACCTCGCACACGATGTCGAAGACCAAGAACGCTGCCTCAGACCCTTAGGAACCCTTGTTGAACCTTAGAACCCTTGAAAATCTCTTAGTTCTGTTGCAAAAGAGCCTTTGAAGATGCTCTTATGTGTGTGAATTGTGTTTGAATATGTTTGAGAGTGTTTGAAAGAGTTTTTGTGAGAGAGTGAGAGAGAATCAGACGAGTGAGAGAGAGAGAGAGAGAGAGAGAGAATGCTCATCCGAAGTAGCAAATCTTTTGAAATGAACTGGGAAGGCTCCCTATTTATAGGCAAGGGTCGAAATCGGCCAAAAATAGGTAAGTTTTGTGCTTAATTACGCCCAAAATTGGGCGTAATTTTTCCCAAAACTGGGCACAATTGCGCCCAAAAAAGGCATGGATTTTGGACGATTTGCTTGCCTCGTATAGCTTTATTGCGATTGTATAATATCGTAATATAATCGTACATGATGTTATACGATTATTATTCGATATTATTGCGATTGTGTCGGATTTTATTGCGATATTCGAGATTGTTTTACCTCGAATAGCGAGATTGTAATGAAATAATATCGTAATATAATCGTATAAAATATATACGCGATTTTATAAGATCATAGTTGATATTATTGCGATTATGGCAGATATTACCACGATGCTCGAGATTTTCGGCTCCCTCGAGATGCGTGTCTCTAGGCGAAAATCTCAGGATGGCCCGCTATGCTCAGTTTTGCATTTTTGCTTAAGAAATTCATCAATAATAAACCATAAATCGAAAATTTATGGAAAAAATATGTAATTATTCCTTGTGAAGAGTAGGGTGTTGTGTTAAAGTTTTGTGAATTTTGGAATTTTTTTTATAATTTAATTAATTATCGCAAAATTAATTAATTTGTTAAAAAATGCAAAAAAAAAAATGCCAAAAATACTTAGAAAAATTCCGAAATAATTCTAGAAAAATGTTTAAAAATAAGTTAAAATTATTTGAAGATTAAAAATTATTTTTGAGGTGCGAAATACCTGGAATAGGTGTCCAGTGCAAGGGAATCTGCCTTTTTTTTAGGGTCTGTCAAGTTCTTAGCTCTCTCGATTTGACTTGTGTGTTGCGAGGGRYGTCTTATCATTGGCCTTTTTGGGCTAGGGACAAATGTATGCATCTACAGTAAGGGAGACTTATAACTGGCCAAGCAATAATAGCACCAAGCTCTTCAGGCAAAGGAACAATTTTCTTGTCCCGAAGACAAAAGCAATACATCAATGGGTCCCATAGGCTTATAGCMGCATAAAGAAGGCTTGTACCGAGGCTTACATACATTATAGTCAAGAGAGAATCACCATTCATCCTTGCAAGGTCCTCCTTTTCGCGAGCGTCCAAGTTTCAAAGCATTAGCAAAATCTCTCTCCATTTGATTTGTTGCAAAATTCTTTGATGTAATGAATAAAATGAAGTATAAGCAATTTAAGAAAGGTTTTAAAGAACTTTGAAGGCTGTAATAATGAATAAGGGCGTGCATAAACCCCTATTTTTAAGCAATTGGGCAGCACAAACTTGCCAAAAATAAAAAATCGAGCAAAATGGGCCACTTTCTGGGCGCAATTACGCCCAGTTTTGGCCTATTTTGGCCGACTTTGCTCCTTTTCCTTCTTCCCAGGCACTTTGGCACACAATTCTTGGTTCATCCTTGGTTCTTCCCTGTATTTTCAAGGAAACATGAGTCAATATTCACCTCAACAACGCAATGCAACATACGCAACAACGCAAGCTGACGTCGTCTTAGAAGTTGAAATACATTCATTGCATATAGTTAGCAAGTTAGCTTTTGCAAGTCGTAGTCAAAGCTCGRCATTATGACATGAGCTATGTCTTGAGTCGTACAGAAGTCTAGGCATATTTACACAAACACTSGAGTCTAAGCTAGAGTCGAGTCAAGTCAAGTCAAGTCAAGTGAAGCAAAAGTCAACAAATAAGTCTGAATAGGTCTAAGCTAAGTCCTAAAATCAACCAATGCAAAGTTAGGGTCACCCCCTTCCCTACAGGTGACAGGTACATCTATTACTCGAGACACGTCAAAAAGTCGAGTGAATCTAGGACTTGCAAAGCAGACTCATGGTGGAACTCAACAGGGAAAGAAACTACATAAGGGGTCCCTGGTACTATGAATTGGGTCAAAGGTCCGGGCTGAGAACGAGAGGTCAAAGCGCTGCTCATGAACCTTGTGCCCAACAAGATCGAATTCCTTGTTTGGTTGGGAGCTCGCCTCATCCTCACGTCGCCATCTTCATYAGTATCATCCTCGTCGCCCTGACGAACCTGCAAAAAGTTTCTTCAAGTAAGAAACGGGTTCCTAACCCCACAAAGGATCAAAATTACAGATTTGGTGCACTTACCGAGTCTTTCAGCTGACAGTAGTAGTGTCTCTAGGCATCAATCTCTCCTAGCAGTCTCACGACGCCTGCCCTAGGCATCTGTTTCACAAGTCAAGCAAGTCTATCTTTCACCTAAAAACAGGTCATACTCTAGGAAATGGTTGTGTGTTGCATTACTTTTGATATCAAAGATTACACTCCATATATTATGACTTGTTGGGAGAAAGTATGGTTTTTGTGGGCCCTGCAAGTGAGTCYTGTCTTTTTCAGTTATTACAATAAGTCTCTCTTGCATGAATTACATCGTTTATTTGCTTAACCCAAAAATAAACATAATTTAACAAATTACAATGCAAAGTGTTTGTKAATAATGTTTAATTAAAACCAGTTAAGTCAGGTCATTGTTATTTTGCATCATAATTACGGTTAAATTTTTTTTCTYCATTTACAAGTGAGATGTACTTACATATGTTTTAGAGCAAGAAAGATAAAGCTTCTCCCAAAATTGGTTATAGTTAGTGGTACTTTAATAAATTTATCAACATTAAAAATTGTTGCTTTTCCAAGTTCAAGCAAATGGAACAAAACTATAAATGCCTATAGTTCCAGTGAAAATACATTTAGGATCCAAGTATAAAATTGAATTATTTTGAATTCCATATCTATAATTGTTAAATGACACTTTAAATTCCGACGAACCATTTAATGCATTGTATTCTAATATTTTTTTTTTCCCGTGAATTTATCGAAATACATCTTGTTATGTGTCTTTTGCATATATAACTTGGTTATTTTAAAAACCGTACAAATATAAAGTATAATTTTCAAATATAATGGTTCACAAAATAAACGAACGCGCGCTTTCAACTAGGTTTGCGTACAGTAATGTGATCCTTATTATATCATTTGGGACTAATATGGTCATTAATTACAAGTGTTGACTTCTAAGTGAGTAGGTCAAACARGTATATATAACACTTGATGGAGGCTGTGGTTGCAACCAATTAATGTCACCGGTTGTTGTTAGTTGACAACTTTGATTAATACAGTTGTATGAGGCTGAACATGTAATATAAGACGTGAAAGAACTAAGTGGAGATAACAATTTTAGTGTCATTTGTTTTTCTAAAATTCAGGTTTTATACCTAACCTTTTTAATGAAACAGAAAAGGTTCTTGTCTTGGGCTAATCCCCTAGATAATATGCTTGGGGCGGTTTTCAAACCGGTAAAGTGTATGAGTTAACTAGGGAGAGTGGTGTAGGGAAAAGATAAATGTGTTTGCAAATGATGTTAACTGTCCAATTGGATGAAGACATCAGAGGATTGAGCGGATCTAGCATCTATGTTCATTCGGGTGGGCCTTTTTCGGTTAAAAGATTGTCGCAGATATCAAATCACTTGTTTGACGTCTTCGGTGGTCTAAGAACGGCTTTGGAATTCATAACGGTAAAAAAGGTCTGCGCAATTGAACAAATATGAGGCACAATTGCACACATCGAGCATATCCTTGAAAACGGTGGCCAGGTAGGAAGACCATGTCGGCTAATTGTGTKTTACTCTCTTGCAACCCTTTGCCTAGCTGAGTTTGGTAACAATATTGTAGACCTGGGTGCTAGAGCTAGTTTTTTTGAATTATTTTGGTTTTAAAATGACATTTCTTGCCCGAAGTTACAACGTTGTTGTCATACTTGTCAATAAGGTTGCAGATGTAGTATATCCCCTAAATCCGCACCAGTATACATTTGTTACTCTTGGCCGTCGGGTCACTCCAACTCTTGGGCCGAACTAGGCAAGGCATATAAACATAAGATTATGCCTAAGCTTAGCAGCGAACCCCGATCACACCACCAGAAGAATCGCTATGATAATGTCCGGAAATCGATCACAGAGTGTTGAATTTGTTATCACTAGAAACGGTGTCGGTAATGTCCAAATGTATTAGTTGTCGTTATTGTGATTACAAGGCTGGTCACCAGTCTAGTTGGATTTATTGTGTGCTACTTTAACATGAACCCGTATGCTAAATTGTCATTCGTTTTCCCCCTTTATATCAAAAAGAGTTGAAGCCAGTTTTTTAGCTCTTTGTTCAAATTATTTCAATTATTGCTATTTTAGATCTTTGGACAAATTCTTGCAATTGATTAGAGAATAGTACCATGTTCAACCATAAATTGTTTATATTAAACCACACCATACATGTAACGTACCACTAGTTCCATCTCAAAATTCACAATTACATATTAGGAATTCTAACCAAAGTGTTTTTAGCAATAACAAGGTGACTGGTGAAAACCAATAAAGTAACAGCAAATTACTTACATTAATCCGACAATTTTTTCATCAAAAGGTTACATCGATGGATCTACACATCAAAAGGCGAAAGAAAATTAAACATACTAAATGATACGATTACATAGATAGATCTACACGATCAAAAGGTTTAATTTTGGATAATACGAAYACAAATGTAGGATCATTGTTCGAAATCATTGGATTACATAGATAGATCTRCAGATCTGAGGATACATACGCAACAATGAAGAATTACTTCTGCCAAAACGGTATCTAAAATTATAGTTTGCTCACCTGGYAATCTCCGGGTATTCTTCAGGGTGCGCAGTGACATAGTTTAAGAAGTGTCGGTAAYTGGGATCCTCAACGAATTGTTGTGACTTCCTTCTATTTCTTCGACCCTTCTTACTCTCAGATCTCATTTAGACAGGATTGGCCCCTGTACGAATCTTGGGTTTTAGATTGTCGGACTCCATTGTCTTCTTCATGGTGTTGCTGGGGGGTAACTCAACGGCGAGCGGAATGGGCTGATGTCATCGGCCAAAACAAGTGGTCCTGCCTGGGTAGTTATGGTATTGCTCATGTGGACCTAAGGGTGGTGGTCCAAATTTGGAAGATAACATAAAACTAGAAAAGTTAGGTGAAGTAATGTGGAGGAGAGAGAGTGTCCAAACTCTTTTTGATTCAAAAACATATGGCTACAAACAATGAAACCAATGTGAAGTTATTGTTAACTTCAGTGTTTATTGGTTTTTTKGGGAAATTTTAGTTAAGAATATAGGGAAATAAAGGGTTTAAGGGTTTGACCGTTTGACTGTGTGAGGTTATAAGGGATTCGGAATTAAGGGGGTGTAAACACGGAAAAATGATTCATGTGCTCCTTCATATTATATTAACCTGAATATCAAAATTCTTTTCGTTTTTTACATCTCTTCTTTATAGTACGAGAACATTAAACAGAAAGAATTTATATTCCCCTTGTTCGTTGTGTTAAAAAAACTTTGCATAAGTGCAACATCTACATTGTAAAATCGTGAGCATCAAGCATGTAAACATACATTTCCCAATGGATTAAACCTAAACTACATAGCAAGTGCAACCAAATCTTTCCCAATGTTATCGAAAATGGATGAACATGAATTTCCAATCTCTCGAAAACCTTAAGAACATACCCCGTGAGTCTGGCCTAAGAAAATACAAGGAAACACACTACTACACGGAAAAAGACGTTAAAACACGATCCAATGTGGAGTCAATCTTTGTTTTATAGCAACCACAACCAAATCGTTTCCTATGTTATCAAATAGGAGTCAAAATGAGTCTCGAATCAGTCGTAAATCTAAAAAACATACCCCGTGACTCAGACATTGTCAAAGACAAACAACCATAGTGCAATACGAAAAACCACCTTAAAACACGGTCCAAAAAGGAATCAATCTAGTTAACTTGACTTTCCGATCTGCCGAAAAAATTATGAAACTACCCCGTGACTCGGACCTATACGAAAGCACACATTAAAACACGGTAAAATATGGAGTGCAACAGGTGCCTTTTTGTTCTACTTTACGCAAATTGAAGTTCAAACCCGTTGAAAACACCTTCTATGAAGTCAATATATGTGTAATACGAAAGGTTATGAAATTTTAGACAATGTTGTCAAATTAGAGTGAAATTCATTTTCAAACCGGATCAACTTTTACTAATATACCCCTGATTCACTTGTAGTGAAATACAGACAAACAAATTGAAATAAGGAAAAAACGTTAGAACAACGTCCACCCTTGACTGAAACACRATTTAGAGCAACCCCAATCAAATGATTTAGAGCAKCCTTAAAAAGACACCCCGWGTTTGAAAAATACTGAAATTCAAAGACAATCAATGCAGAACGAAAATACGCGTTCTAACACGGTCCACAATGCAGTCTATATCGGCTTAGAGCAAACGCAACGAAAACTTATTCAATAAAGAATTTTTAATTTTTTAAATAAAGATCTCGTGACTACCTTAAAAACAGACCCCGTGATTTTGAGATAGTGAAATTCATAACAACANGAAGGCATCTACATCATAACTCTCCCCGAAAAGCCAAGGTCAGCCGTAGGGAAAATTTCCGAAGGAACGAGGCGCTTCCAACGAAATTTACATTACTTTTCCCGAAAAGCAAAGGTCAGCCGTAGGAAAGCTACCTGAGGAACGAGGCGCTTTCGAAGGAATTCATCACGTTACTCTTCCTGAAAAGCCAAGGTTAGTCGTAGGGAAGATCTCTGAAGGAATCAGCCATTTTCGACAGAGTTGCATCATCTTTTTCTCCTGAAAAGCCAAGGCCAGCCGTAGGGAGAAAACCGCCAGAGGATCCAGGCGCTTCCGAGGGCATAAAATCGCATGGGGCGCGGTAACAGGTAAAACTAACCATTCTTTTGCAGGTACCGGCGAAAAAGGGTAACTCAGGGTCGCAGAACGTCTTGAGTTGCTCTTCGTCCCAAATCGAATACTTTGACTTTTGTCTTACGAGACTTTCGTCTCTCCAGACTCAGTCAAAGTGGGGGCTTCTATAGACACCTAAATGTGTCTCCCCAAATGAGTAATCGATGATGAAACATTCCATGTGTCGCGATCGATTTGACTCTGAAAAGACGCAGCCGAACTCGTGAAAAAGCTCGAAATATGTGAAGTAATACTCGGAACCATGAAGCAAAGGTCAAATAAAAGGCAAAAAAGTATTTTCTTTTATTACTTTTTATTTTTAGAATTTTCTTTTTAACTTTAGGAATTTTTAAAATAATTTATACTGGTGATTTTCATGATTTTCACTTTTCATTGGATTCTCCTCATTTTCTAAGTTCACCAGTATTTTTAGATTATTTTTCTGATTTTCCTACAATTTTCTATGATTTTTACAATATTTACAAAAATCAAAATACGCAAAAAATACAAAAAAATGCAAAAATACACAAAAAATACCGTAGAAATACGGGAATGTTCTGGAATCGATTTCTTGGGGAAGAGGACGTCCACATTCAACGAACATCACCTGGAATCGCAAGAATAATCGAGAATATATACGCTCAAGAAGCGTATATATACTCCCCTTTTCAGTGTATATACGCTCAGTTCCTCATACGTGCCTATAAATACATGCCTTTGCTTCACTTTCGGGAGGACTTTCACACGTTCACGAGCACATACATTCTGCCTACACTCACTCTCACTCCTTGCTCATASAATCACKAGTTCTTGCTCCCTTTCGGGTCACTTTGAAGAGCGATATTGAGGTATACCTCTGAGACTACTCAACTTAAAACACTCATTTCGCTATCTTCTAATTTGATTAACAATTATTACGAGTTTTAATTCGATTAACAAGATGTAGAAACTCACTCGTTAG
Organism: Bassia scoparia; assembly: GCA_008642245.1. Classification (NCBI taxonomy): domain Eukaryota; kingdom Viridiplantae; phylum Streptophyta; class Magnoliopsida; order Caryophyllales; family Amaranthaceae; genus Bassia; species Bassia scoparia. Next base: position 48,158 of record SNQN01002247.1, on the reverse strand, counting down.
TATTCTCGCTTTTGTAAATATGTAGGACGTCTTCATCATTATCTACTGTTTTCATCAGTTTCCTTATTATGCCCTGCTTGTCATGCTAACATTTTCTTGTCTCTTTCTAGCATCCCTTGGCGACACATTTCACATCTCTTTTCATTAGATACTAACATCTCTCTCTGACCCCT
>SNQN01002247.1:5690-46957 GCA_008642245.1 Bassia scoparia | reverse complement strand
CGGTCTTCCTCATTTGCGTATTGTATTATTCGTTCGTGTATATGTACCTGGCCATCACTTGTATTTGTTTGTTAAATAAGACCGAGGATTGAGTGAATCACTTTAAAGTCGGATTAATCATGGGAACAATCGGCCTTTTAGCACTTTTTTAATTGATAACTCAAGTGATCCATTAGTACTAAGCAGGTTGTTTGTGCATAATTAGAAACCCACTGCTTGTAGTAACTTTTAGGGCGTAGTGCGTTTAATAAGCGTTTTGAAATATGCTAAGTTGTGTGCATCTATTGACGTGTTTGTAATTGGGTGAAATTAACAATGAGAGCCGAGTATGAGGCCGCTACATGCAGTGGCGGATTGGTTGATCAGATTCATATCCGTACCATGTCCCCGAACCCACAAACTAACTGGTTACTGGATCAGAACGTGGGGCCATTGTTTTGGCACCAACGTTTCGGGCGTCCGTGATTAAACTTTATAGGCACGGTGGTGATCCCCTTATTAGACAACACTCCTTCAACGCACTCACGTGCRGGTTTTGTGGCTCAAGCCCACAACACAAACACACATCGATGTAGGCCYAAGCCCCCCGCGGGGTTTGGCCCACGGTCTACACTTACCTATTATGTTTCCTTTTGAAGCTACCCTACTTATTTCTCTGGTTCAACAACATATACACCAATGGAGCATGAAGGTAGTTGGAGGCACAACAAAGGAAATTATGCGTAAAGCAATAGTCTGATGGGGATTCTTATATTACCAAAAGCGATAGTCTTATGGGGATCCTTATATTACCAAATATGTTAAATTGTGTATGCTACTGTGCATTTTTAATGTGATTACCACATCTTGCAGGAATAGAAGGAGCTGTCCATTTTGGTTGTCTGGTGCAGCTACTACTGAAGAAATTTCAGAGACTTTTGGTGTCATGATGCTGAGAATGCTTTGGATGAAATTGTCTGCTTGGCATCAGATKGTAATACATTAATTTTTTGTTGAATCGTACATTGAGTACTTCATTAGCATTTGGATTGAATCCTACTTTAGGTAGTCATGTTAATGGCAATAACACTTCTGGTTACTTGAATTTGAGTGAAATGGCAGTGGAAAAATCTGTATTTTGAGAACTTGAAATCTAGAATATTTGAAGGGATTATGTTGTTGTATATATATTCCTATTCTGCAATACAAGGTGCACAATGGGAATGTAAGATCGCAGTAATGTTTGACAACTAATCTAGCTTAACTATAGGAGTATTGTTCTATGNCAGTAGAGGGAAAATGGAAACCCAAATACTAAAGATTTAAAAGGCAAAAATTTTGAAATTTCAAACGTTCATTTCATATGTTGTGAAGTACATTAATGTTAAAGCCAAAAACATGTTTGTCTAAAATCAAAACAGGTATTACGCAGCCTCAAACAATTACTCCAAAGTCCATCATCATGGCTAATAGACCTCCACCAAATCACCCACCATGTCCATAGCTTGCATATGGACATAAATCAAGATAAAAAAGAAATTCATACAATCATGCTATTATGTACTATAGTTGGCTTCTTATATGAAATCAAGTATATTCAGATTATGCTGATTGAGTTTAAATTGTTCGTCAACTGAAATCAGTGATCACAACGCATTWAATTTAGTTCATATAACATATACTGAAGTAAAAGATGTGTGAMTGACAATTTTAGTTTCATTTCCTGATGTGCTCCTAATGCATTTTCTCTGAGCCTTTTATCATCGTCGATTTCATCTCTGTTCAAACCCTAATTCCATCCTCTTTTGTTGTTTAATTCTTAGACTTTAAATTCAAATTCTGTCATGGACACAAGGGAATATGATTTACGCCCCTTAGTGATATCTATGAGTCATATGGATGCTGATGACGATGATAGGATGCTAGTTGAGTTGCTGATCGATTTATTTCGATATGGTGTCCATGAAGCTTTCACGCGACTAGTACGTTCTGGTAATGCAAATCTTCTTCTACACGATAATGAGTTTCAGGCTTTGCAGASGGTGTTAAATTCCARGCGACCCCCACGTAAGAATTCTGCAAGGGAGGACCAAACGCCCCTATCTAAGAATAAGGTGGAGGATAAAACAGACGCAAAGGTAATTGTTTGTGGCTTGCCTGCTGTTGCCACTGATGAATTTGAAACAGTGAAGAAGGAGGTAATACATACGGGAAAACAAGTGGCTGATAAATCTGAAAAACTCGAGAAGAAAAGAAAGCGAAAACTTGGCAGGATGCAGTCTAGCGTGTCATCTCGTGGGGTTCAATTCGATGAAGGATCACGTGCCAAGCAGGAGCCTCTATTTGAAAGTGATGAGGAGGACTTAGACTCCCCCTTGGACTGGTTTGGAAGATATGAGGATTTGATTAGTTCCCCTTCAGCGCCTATCATTATTCATGATTGATGAGGAAAAGGTGATGAATGATGTTGACATGATTAAAATGTTGTTTAATTTCTGAACCTTCTCATTTTATTTTCACTCAACCTTATGCTTTGAAATTCAAGTATCATTGATTTGGTGTGAGCTGATTATGCTTAATTATGATTGATTAACTATAAAACGATTATGTTTAATAGTTATTAATTAACCATGAACTGATTATACAACAATGTTTCATGTTAATGATGCATTTGAATTATTTCTCTTAATATGTGTCATTAAACCATGTTGCCTATGCTTCCATCCCCAAGTGATGAAGGGGCTTACTGTAGACACCTAAATGTGTCTCCCCAAATGAGTAATCGATGATGAAACATACCACGTGTCGCGATCGATTTGACTCTGAAAAGACGCAGCCGAACTCGTGAAAAAGCTCAAAATATGTGAAGTAATACTCGGAACCATGGAACAAAGGTCAAATAAAAGGCAAAAAAGTATTTTCTTTTATTATTTTCWATTTTTAGAATTTTCTTTTGAACTTTAGGAATTTTTAAGATAATTTATACTCGTGATTTTCATGATTTTCACTTTTCATTGCATTCTCCTCATTTTTCTGAGTTCACTAGTATATTTAGATTATTTTTCTGATTTTNTTAACTATAGGAGTATTGTTCTATGTCATGCTAACTTTTCTTTGGATGATTACGGTTTCAAGTGTTAATGGTACTACTTATGGTTAGAGGTGGGTAAAGGGTCGTGTCGTGTCATTTTCGTGTCGTGTCGACGGGTTACACGGGTTGAAAGCATCGACCCTAACCTGACCTGTTTAGTTATGCGGGTCAGGAAGTCTGACCTGAGCACGACCCGGGTCAACCCGCCTAACCCGCTAACCCGCATAAGCATATTTTTTTAATAAATTAATTTATTAAATATAAATAATATAATCAATATTAAATAATAATCATACAAAGCTTTAAAGCTTCAATAACCTAAAGGCCTAAATAGAGAGATATGTTCACCCAGAAATCTTGAGGATTACAGCACATCTTTCACTCTTTCACATCAAAGCAATTTCAAGTTTCACATCAAAGCATCAAAGTTCAAAGTCCTTAAAGTTCATCAGTAACATTACTAACATCACCATCCAAATAGTTCAAAGTCCTCAAAGTTCAAACACAATTAAAAGTTTAAAACACAAGACAATAATGAAAATACCTAAATAGTTCAAATTACAAAGTACAAACTAAAGGGAGAGTAAATTAGGCTTCAACTGCTTCATTTCCGGAACTCCCATGAGGAACTTCATCTTCATCTTGATCTTCTAAATTAGCCTCCAACATTCGAGTGCAAAGCTCCTCAACATTAGTTTCAATGGGATCTATCCATTAATCCATACAAAAGAATAAAACATTTAGAATTTGAAAAAATAAATAAATAAATAAATTGAAATTAAATATATTCTAGTATTCTACCTTTATGAAATACCCAATCCCTTAAGCAAATCAAAGACTCAGCGGTGTCTGGATTAAGTGAGCTTCTATAAGCATCTAGCACTCGACCTCCAATGCTAAACGCTGATTCGGAGGCAACGGTAGAGATCGGAATGGTCAAGATATTTCTTGCCATTTGACTGGCAATGGGATATCGACCTTGAAGGCCTTTCCAATGCTCTAACACATTAACGGCACAAGTGCGAGGGAGTTTTGGCTCTTCCAAATACTTTTGAAGCTCGTTTTGCTCAGAAGTGGGAAAGGAGTTGCTGTCATACTCATCAAAATCCTTCGAAACCAACACAAAAAAGAATATAAGAACTTGTAATTTACATGTTGTATAATTCTCGTAAATGTATGTTGCAGCAGCCATTTATAAACAAAACGAGCAAAGTAAAACATTAGTATAAATGTATAATAAAGTAACTTACCTCCATATAGCTATCTGTAGCTTCTGGTACATTGACGTTAGTTTGTAGATTTGGACAGCGACGAGCAGTGGTAATTGTTGGTGCGGCAGTAGCATACTCATCATACAAGGCAAACAATTTGGACTTAAATAACTCCAACTCAAAGTCAGCTGTGCTCTCATACACCTTCTTATAGGCCCACTCCACAACTTGCATCTTGTATCGAGGGTCAAAAATAATAGCAATAGCCATGATAGTGCTAAAATTAGACCAATATTTGTCAAATTTCTCATTCATTCTTGCTGCCATTGTCTTGAGAAATCTATCAGAACTGCTCATGTTGTCTTTCAACAACAATCTAACCTTAAGGACATTAGGAAAATAGAGGTTCGAGGTTGGATACTTTGTGCCCGTAAAGGTTTGAGTGACTTTATGAAAAACACACAGAAACTTGCAAATTTTTTCAATCTTATTCCACTCATCAGAATTTGGACAGTGAACAAAATTTGCATCCGTTGCTTTCATGTGGATGAATGCTTTCTTGTAGAACAAAGCACTATCTAACATCAAGTAGGTTGAATTCCAACGAGTTGGCACATCTTGTCTTAAACCCCTAGCACTATCAAGACTCACATGTTGCACACATTGCAGAAACTTTTGTTTACGACCTTGAGAACCCTTAACATACTTGACACATTCTCTAACTTTCACAATAGATTCATCAATTTCTTTTAAACCTTCTTGCACAATCAAGTTAAGTATGTGAGCACAACAACGGACATGAAAATAATCCCCATTAGACACCAATTCCAAGTCAGATTTCAATGTTTCAACCATAGAATCATTGGCAGAGGCATTATCCAATGTTATGGAAGCAATTCTTTTCTCAATCCCCCATTGTTTCATCAAACAAGTTAACTTCTCAGCCAATGCAACACCATTATGGGGAGGGGGGAGAAAAGAAAATGCTAAGACCCTTTTCATCAAACGCCAATTCTTGTCAATAAAATGAGCTGTCAATGAAATATAGCCATCGGTAGTAATTGAAGTCCAACAATCAGAAGTAATTGCAATTCTACCGGGAGCACGTTTCAAGACCTCATTAAGTTTTTCTTTTTCCTTAGCATGCATTTTCATGATATCAGATTTTATAGTACGTCTAGAAACATGCTTCACCTCAGGACACAAATAAGAAAAAACAGCCCTAACACCTTCATATTCTACAAAATTCAAAGGAAGATTATGTCTAGCAATGGCAAGAGCAAGCAATTCACGAAATTCATCATAATTAAAAGTATTAGCTCTAGTTTCGACAGTACCAGAAGCATTAGATTGCAAAATCATTTGACCAACATCCCTATATATCGTTGCCTTACATTTCTCGAGATGTCGTTTCATATTCCCAGTCCCATAACTACTTTCAGCTATGTACTTAACCCCACATTTCACACATCGACATTGCATTCTTCCATTACTATCTAACTCATCTATCATAACAAAGTGATCCCAAACAGATGAAGTGAGCTTTCTTTGGCGTTTTCGGACATTACCAGTCAAATTAGGCTTAGTCTTTGCTGCTGTATCAGGAGTTCCATTGTCATCCACCTCCACCTCCTCATCAGAAATTTCAACGGACTCGAAAGGGCTCGCCATATCTTTCACAAAAAAAAAAAAATTAGCAAAACAATAAATCAGCAACAACTCGAGTGAGATTAGAGAGATCAAGTGAAATTACCTTAGAGACTTGAGAGAGATCGAGTGAAATCTCGCTTGAGTATGCGAGATTGCGAGTGGCAGAGGATTGGGAGGAAGTGAGGAACCGAGGAATTAGAGAGAATTCAACGAAATCAGTAAGAGATTAAGAGAGAGAAATTTAACCTAAAAACAAGCTTATATAGTGCGGCTATCAAGCTTAGGTTATAGGTAAGAATGTAAGATAAAGAGTGAGAGAGTTGAGTTGGGCTTTTAGCCTTTTATAATTTGGGCCAAATTTAAAGCTTTACTTTTTTTAAACGGGTTGTTAAACGGGTTAAACGGGTTGACAGACTCAACCCTAACCTGACCCGTTTATTACGCGTGTCGTGTCGTGTCGTGCCAATATAATAAACGGGTCAAGCATGCTCACCCAAACCCTTTAATAAAGGGTCGTGTTCGAGTCGAGTTGGCGGGTCGTGTCGGGATTGCCCAGCTCTACTTATGGTATTGCTCTGCTAACATGCATCACCTATTTGTATGTATAAAAAATCTTTGGCATTACTAATGGATCCATGTCTACAAATACTTCAAAACAAACAAATAGCTTTAAGATCTTTGTTTAATCATACATTTCAAATATTTCCTCCGTAAATTATACAAACTAGAATCATTTGAAGATTGGATTGTAACAAACATATTTTGAGGAAAAACATAAAATGCCCATTGAATCTCAACACATCCAACAATTGTAATCAACTTGGAGATCAGAATACCTACAATACAATCAGCAAAAAAAAAACGTCATCATTTTCTTCTGCMCCTGCCATTCACCAATGCAGCAAAACATGACAGTCATTATTCGACATCCCTTCATTGAGCACAACCATACCTCATRTAAAAGAAATTTTGACAGTTTTGATTACTTCTTAACAAAAGATACAGTTTTCTTCCTCTTGACCTAACCACAAAAAAACGGAACAAATAAGTTGTCACTATCCATTTAAACACGGAAGCCAAAAAACTATTCAATCAATGACATTTAAAAAACAAAAACCTTTACATTAGATGGATGATTGCTTTTGCTCTGCTCCTTACTAGTTTCCTAAAAATTTAAAAAATGAGGATAGAGATAACATCGAATTAGAGCTGCTGTAATCAAATGAACGCCAAAGAAGTACGAATAGTTTGTCAAGAAAAGTGAACCTGGATGAGTTAAGTGACACTTTTTGTCTTCGCCTTTGCCCGAACCACACCAGCAGTAGTTGTTTTTTTAATGGATTTATTCTTGACCTTGTGTTACAACTTCCCACGTACACTGCCAGTAACATCAACCTCAGACTTGGCCTTGGACACAACCTGAGATTTAGATTTGGACTTAGCCTTCTTCTTCTAATTCTTCTTGCCGGCTTTCCTTTTCATTGTAGTGTTCTGAACAAGAGGTTCTGTTTCTTGAATTTGGTTCTTCGTCGCATTACACTTCTTTAAACTAGTACAACCTATTTCCAGCCCTGACTTGAAGCGGGTCGTTCTAGACCTACCTCTCTTCTTCTTTGGAATATTTGGATCTTTGATATGGACTTCARTATCACTGTCATCCCTATTAGCCGTGCCAGTAACAGAACATGGACTCTGTATATGAACCTGACTGCATTGTGAGTGGGGACCAAGTGATGAGGCAGTTGGACCAGCAGAGACAGAGGAACCAATTGCTATTGCATCCGTTTCAATTTGAACGGAATCTTCTTGTATTAAGGCAGCAGCCTTCGCTGCCTTTCTGGCCTCTTTCTCCACCTGAAGGTTAACCTCTTCTTCAATCCTATCAAGTCCTTTCATGACTATTCTTGTTCGAGCCTCGCTCTTCTGTGACAAATCCGAAAGCCGATCGATGCGAAATAAGACACGATCGCGACTTCCTACCTCCTCACCCCTCCTAAGTTCTTCACGTAGGACCTTAATGATAATGTGTTCGCGCACTACATCTTTCCTCCATCTTCTCAGAATATAGAACTCAAGTGGCGTCTTCACAAGTGCTCTATCCAAGACGCGAATTATATGCCTACATATGATCCCATTTGTTTCGAACATCTTGCAATCACAAAAGGCTAACGATGTTTYCGAATTGAATTCAACTGAGTACAGGGTGCGTTCTTGTGTGATATATGGCTCGGGTGAATTCTTCCTCAAATGCCAAACCCAATCCTTCATCAAAAACTTTGTAGTGCAGCTGTCAATGTTGGTGCGTTCCTCTATTTGGGTGTGGCTAACCCTTTCACACTCCCTTTGAAGTTCTCTAAATTTGTTCGGCGTATATCTTATGAAAGAATTTCTCAAAGCTATAGCCGGTATTCATCAATGGGGGCTTAATTCTCAATGCAAGTTCATCAGCCTCTTTCTCTTGAGAAATACGTTTGTCAACTGCCCGGGTGTAACGCTCACCAAACTCACACAACAAAGTGTCCCGGTTGATAAATTGGTCAAAGAAATTGTGTATGCTCTCAACCCTTTGGGTTGACCTCATGCCTGCCCAAAAATGATCTGTCATAAAAGAGGGAACCCACATATGCCGTTCAGAATACAAGTAACCCAACCATTCGTTATGCTCCAAACCATACTTGATAACAAAATCCGCCCAACGAGTCTGAAAGGTACGCTYATTCAAGCTATTATAGACGACATCAAGGAATTCCTCCTTCAATGTGGCGTACCTGATTTAAAAATATTTTACACAAACGCTTAATTATACAACTATAAAAGGTAAATGAAAACATACACAATTAATAACGGATAAATAGCTAGGAAAAAAAATAAACTGCACCTATCATGAGAACTAAACTTCTGAGGCAACTTTTGAGTTATGTGCCAAATGCACCAACGGTGCTTTGTGTCTGGCATCACCTCCTCCAACGGCTTACGAAAKGCATCTGCTTGGTCAGTCAATATTCCACCAGGTTGATTCCCATCCATGAACATCAACCACTTGCTACACACCCATTGAAAAGTTTCGGAATCCTCATTGGAAATCAGTGCGCAACCTAACAAGATAGTTTGTCCATGATGATTTACGCCAACAAAGTTCACAAATGGCAAGGCATACAAATTTGTCAAATAGGTCGTGTCAAAGCATACCACGTCAGAAAATTCTTTGTAAGCTGCCTTACTACGAGCATCTACCCATACTATGTCTTTCAACTTGCCTTCATCGTCCAACCTATGGGCCTACAAGAAATTTACATTTTCCTTTTGCATTCGGTCAAAATACGCAACCAAATCCTTCGCATTTCCTCCTTGCATCTTCAGCTTCCTACGCTCATACACATGCTCGCGGATGTCTGAGTAAGTGAAGGGCATATATATTTTCAAAACCCCCCCTCTCCAACGCCATACTATTGCAAGTCATCGACGTAGGGACATCGGCTTCATAATTATTCATAATCTGCTTGTCAATAGTACTGTTGAATGACTTCTTACGAAACTCCTTCACAAGATTTACATCACTAGGCTTGGGGTTGTGTTTTTCTGCTCCAGCACAACCTTAGTAATAACCCAATGGTCGACTTCATTTCTTGACACGCTAATCAAAGCGGTGCAGAAGCATTTCTTTAAGCCTCATCGCTTAGGGTTTATCAATTCCTTCAGCTCAATGTTACAACCTTCCAAGTCCTTCGCCTTCTTCTTCAAATTACATATATAACTCCTATCAGGATTGTCATAACACTCACAGGTAAAAGTAGATTGACTACGTTTACMTGTCTTCTTGTTGTTGGAACCACGTTGCGCTATCACACCAAATCCTTTGCTAAAACCATATATTTTATAGAAGTCTTTAACARCATCAAGCATGTTGAAAACCATCCCCACAGCCGRTTCAACTACAGGAACTTCTTCCTCATCAGACAAAGCATTCCCATCTTCACCATCATTCCCTTTTTCAACGTCAGCCACTGCCCCACTAGGTTCAGGTATATCTTCGAAGACATTCACTTCAGAAACACCATAGGAAAGCCCCAACGGTTCAAGGGGGTTCAGTTCACCACTTGCAAGAGTGGTAACATCCCTACCATGGTCACAAGAAGTGTCAAAAGGATTCTCARAGGCACGGTTCGGCAAATCCATCGCAGACTGGGTAAYAGAAATACTATGGCTATCCCGCACATTCACGGCCATGGTTTGGCTAGTTCACCTAATAGGAGAATTCAAGCTACTATTTCCCGAATCCACAATAGTGTGATCGGGAGGACTATCATTAACTACATCCATTTTTACAATAACAACAGCAGCTTTGAAAACAGAATGGAATGATTCCTACATTAAATTCCATTATATGAAAAATACAATATAATTATTGTCAGACGAGCTGCACACATTAATAAATTTGAGTATCAATTTTTCTGTATTCAAAATAACATAAATCAAATGGAAAACTGATATTATTAACAAAGAGTGTTAATTTAACCTTATTCACAAACTACAACGTACAAATTATCCAAACAATATATAAATTACACCCTCTTAACATAAAGGCTAACATTATGACAAAGGTATCGCAACTTCACAAACAATCACAGTAACACAACCAAGTACACCAACAGCACAATTGATTAATGTTGGATCTACTAAACGTTACAAGAAGGGGGGTGATTTGTAACTTAAAGAAACTTAAGCTTTTGGCGGAATTAAAAACTTAGAAAGTAAACAAACACGAGGTGCAAGTTTCTCAAACACAGAAACTCTCCTTGACAACTTGTCAAGAGATAAAACTGTGACCTGATACCACACAGGATTTCTTCTTAGATTATATGGATACAACGCCTAGTACAATCTAAGACCTCTTCCAAGTTCCTCTCGAACTTGAAAGACTTTCAATCAGCCCCTCTGTTGATTGAGCACTCACACTCTTGCAAGCTTAACTGTCTTACAAGCCTCTCTAGATTAACTCTCAACCCAAAGCCCTCTTCAAGTAACAACTCTACTTGAAGCAATTACAACTCGATTGTTAACTAAAACTGTTTGACACTTGTGTGTTAGTATGACTCAAATTCTTTTGTTTGCTCAAGTGTATCTTAAACTGATTTCTTCTACTGTATTTATAAGTGAGGTTATGCGTGGGATTCAAGCAGTATGTCCACTATGCATTACTATAGTAGGAAATAGTGTCTTAGTGGAACTTGGCATGCAAGTCCACTTCCCACGTATTAACCATCAGTTCAATATAGCTGTTTCATTCCTTATTTTTCTCAACTGAATATGCCTTGCTTATCACGTCAACATTAACAGCCATATTCCTTAATTTTCTCAAAACCGGTTGAAGAAATATTTTTCAGAATTTCATTCTTTTAACCGATTAACATTTATAAAATATAAAAACATTATTTTCATAAATCAATTTTAACAAGATAAAACTGGTAAGATATATTAAAAAGACTTTTTTCGAATACTTAGTAAGTTAAGATTTATTTATTTCTTAAGGATATCTTTTTAATACCAACCTTAATTTATTCCTTTTAATGAAATCAATTTATTAAATCTGATTTTATATCTTATATCTTATTGAGCCAAACTTCCACACATTAATGCCAAATTTACAAAAAACCTAAAATAGAAAATCCTAAGTTTATTATACCCTGATGCTTCCACCAGTAGATTTCGAGTCTTGAGTTCTTCAAGGGACTCGAGTTCCTTGCTCTTGAGTTTCTTCCATGAACTCTTAAATCTTCAAAGCCACAGGAGCTCCCTTTCCACTCTTGGATGATCCTTAYTCCATTAAGACTTTAAAAACCTATTTCCTGTGAATCACATCTAACACACACATTATACATAAAACACATGAGTTTGCTTTTTGTTGTTCATTCATCAAAACTAGGGTTCAACAATATTTCCCCTTATTGATGAATGATAAACAAGCAAACTCTATAACCATTTAATCCACTAGACATGATAAATGTGTTAATGAAATTAACTAATGTAGTGCAGGACATATAAAGTAAAATTATATCTGATAATTTAATTACCTTATAAGTACTTTATACTTTATGCGGCAGAACTTGATCATCAATTGTGTTTCCCAAGAGGTTTGCTCCTTCTTCCCCCTTTTTGGCTTTCATAAAAAAGAAACACAGACACAAGCATGCAATTAAATCCATAACAAGCATATTTAATCTAATATATATGGTGTGTGTGTGTGTGTGTGTGTGTGTGTGTGTGTGTGTGTGTGTGTTTAATCTTGGCCGTAGGATTTCAAGATGGCCAATCGCGATTTAATCTTATATATATACTTATATTCAATTTGGGGTACATTGAAGGTTTAAAGGGGTAATGTAGGTGTGTGCCCTTATCAGGCCTACGTCCTAACGTCGATTTCGTTCGTGGGTTGAGCCACGGATCCCGCACGTGAGTAGGTTGGGGTAGTGTTGTCGAGTGGGGGAATCGTTCACCGTGCCTATGCAGGTTAATCATTGGACGCCAAAAACATTGGTGCCAGTCAATGGGCCCCATTGTTTGATCTAGTAACTAGTTCGATGGGTTCGGGGACATGGTACGGAAAAGAATCATTAACCTAATCCTATCGTCTGCATTAGGCGGTTCTAATTTGGTTCATTGAAATTCTTCCTTCGATCAAATGCATTGAATACACAACTTAACAATTTTATCCTTAGGAAGTGCTCTAGCCTTAGCAATCTATTAAAAGAGTGAGTTTCTATTATGGCAAATATCACTACCTAGCTAATTGTTGTGACAAATCAAAGTAATAAATTTAATAAGGTGCTTAAAGTCCGTTTGTCCATGATTAATCTGAACTTAATGTGATTTAACAATTTACGGTCTTATTTAAGCAATCAAAAAGTGTCTTATGCATAAACATGTCAAAATACATGTGAGATAATGGTTCACATGWAATAATAGAAAACTCGAATATACAAATCAATCTTACCTTGCTTCGCTATCAATCACAAGAGAAAACAAAGGTTAGTGTATCAAAACTTTGCTTCGACTTGAATCTCTTATCACAACAAAAGAAATTGTTAGCATTGACAATTATGATTAATACAATTGCAATAAGGCGAAAACGATTGAAAACTAATGGATTTACATGATTGAAATTCAAAATAACAATTATAATATTAAGAAAAATTATAAATAAAAAGAAAAGGAGAAAGTTTGATTGAATAGCCTCAGAATTTGTACCTAGATTTACAAAGAAACGACTCCGAAAGTAGCGACTGATTTGAAAACCATAGATTTTGTGAGTGATTTGTGTGAGAGATTTGTGAGAGAGATTTTTTAGTGTTTCGAATCGCCTTAAGCACAAGAGAATTCGATGGTTAAATGTTGATTTTCGTTGATCTTCGATTAAGCACCGAGAGCATATATTTATAGGCATTTTTGGGAAAAAAGATAGATAAAATACGAAATCAAGCATACGAATAACAACCGTATCTACGATCTGAGGACCGTATGTATATATGGTTAGGATGACCATATATACGGTCACTTGGTTTGTATATACGGTCATCACAACCGTATATACGRTCACTTGGACCGTATATATTCTAAGTGCCAAAAATGGTCACATTTAGGCACTTCTTTCTTCCTTATTTTGGCCAATTTGTGTGTTTTCGATATTATCTTACTAACCTTTTGGTTAGTGTAGACACCTGAAATGGTAGTTCTCCCCGCTAATGAGTAATCCGTGATGATACATATCCACGCGTCCTTTTGTTTCGACTCAGAAAAGATGCTTTGAACTACGAAGTTGGAAATACGTGAGGTCGTACTCGGAACTATTGAGCAACAGGTCACATACAAGGCAAACATTTTCTTTTCGATTTTCTCGATAAACTTAAAGGTTTCAAACAATTACGCTGGCGATTCTCAATGCCTTTGTTTTCCATCATGTGCGTCAATCATTTTTCTGAATCCGCCAGTATTTTTAAATAATTTTTTCTGATTTTTCTATTATTTTCTATGAATTTTGCAAAATGTTTAAATACGTCAGAATACGCAGAATACATGCATAACTAGAAAATACTCCGGAAATACGTGGAACCTTCTAGAACATTCTAGAACCTTGTTGGGAGCGAAGGGTGTCTAGGTGCGTCGAATCAGGGAATCACGAATAAAATCGGAGGAAATCAAATATTTCGAGGTTTTTGGAAAATATATACGCAAAAGTTGAGCGTATATTACGCAGGATATGTGAGCGTAGTATACGCTGGAGCGCAGCGTATATAACGCTCCTAACAGGTTATACGCATCATTCAAGGTTACGGTTCTTGCCAAAATCTTATGGAAAGTGGAAGCGTATATACGCTGAGGATGAGCGTATCATAGCTTCCATGATATACGTCATCCTCAGCGTATATACGCAGGGTTGCCTTGCCTCGTTTTTGCCTCGTGCCCTATAATAACTCCCTTGCCTTGCTCAGTCTGAGGGACCTTCTGACCTTAGACCTTCACTTCATACGCTCTACGGCTTCAAGACACGCACAATTCCGAGACACATCTACTCTTTCTCTCTCTCAATAACACTCAAAACACATTCGTTTTCAATTCAAAGCATCGATTTCTTTCGAATCAACAAGCGAAATAAGGGTAAATCTGAGATTACTCACCAAAAAACTATTTCTACCTCTTTTTTAATTCCTTTTGTCTCTCTTAATTTGATTAATCATTGTTATGAGTTTTAATTCAACTAAAACAATGTGGAAACTCACTTTTTAATCGTTCATGTAAATATGTAGGATTTCTTTCATGTTTTCAATGTTTCCATGGTTTTTTTGGTTTTCATTATTTACTACTGTTATTGCAATACTAACGCATTGTTTGTCTCAATTAGCAATTCAATCGAAAGGCGATTCCTTTGAGTTTTTATTCTAACAATTTGATTGTTTGCAGTGACAAGTGAGAGGGACACACATACATTATTATGCTCATAACCTTTGTTTTCATGTCTTGTTTATTATATACTTTTACCACACTTGAATATATTGTTTAACAAGACCGGAATTTAATCGCTTGTCACATTAAAGTCAGATAATCATGGACGACCGGTTTTCTAAGCACCTTATTAACATTGATAACCAATCAAGTGATCGCCTTGTCCATTGTAGAAGTCTTGGTTTGTACATATAGCAACCACCTAGTAATTAGTGCGCTTTCAAAGTCAATTCAATAGGCTCTTTGAATTCAATTGTTATGATTTATGGAACTACAATGAGACCGAGTGAGGCGCTACATGCGGGCGAATTGGGTTACAGATCTGATTCGTACCATGTCCCGACCCACGACTGGTTATTTGGACGTGGGGCCATTGATTTGGCACCAATGTTTCGGGCGTCCGTGAATAACCTATATAGCCGAGTGGCGATCCCCTCAATTCGACGACACACCCAACGCATTCACATGCGGATTCCATGTTCAACTCCATGACACTGAAGCTGAGGTCACGCCCATCTAAGCCGGGGCGAAGCCTACAGTTTTTGGCGACTTCACTGGGGATAATCACCATTTGGTGAGTGGACAGACTTGAAAGTCTCGTAGTTCCATATTCATAATCAATTGAATTTTGCTTGTGACCCTTTGAATAGGTCATGTCTTAGAGCTCCTTGGTCTCAATAATGGGCATGTTCTATCTCGAGATCACCTTAAGGGGGATTTTACACCTTGGTTGCATGATGGTTAATTGATCACATGGCTAAGGTAAGCTATACCGCGCCATGCCGCGTATGCACGTGTTACGAGATGGCGTGCATATAAGGGTATCTGGCCATACATCACCAATATTGTGGTGGTGAATTGGACCCAACTCTACTCTTAGGCATGGTACACTATCAGACTTAACCAAGCGACTTATTATTCACTTAGATCCTGACCTTAGTGAATAAATTGGTTTTGTTGTTTCAATCAATGTGCTTGTAACTGTGACTTTTGTTCAGTCCAATTTCTTAACTAAGCCCAGTCCTTAATCTATGGTTCAAGACATGAAGTTTGACAATCCATCTAGGCCCATTTCAAAATATCACTTTCAAACTTCATTCGACCTAGAACCTGACTTAGGTTCGATTCCAATCTAAGAATCTTAAGTCTGACTTAGATTCGACTTTTTGAACCTTAAACCTAAATTAGGTTCAATTCAATTCAAAAACCTTAAATCTGAATTAGGTTCAATATCCAATTCAGGACCTAAATCTGAATTAGGTTCATTTCAATTCAATTTCAACCCAAAGGCCTTAAATCTGAATTAGGTTCCTCCAACTTCAATCTAAGAACCTTAACTGAACTAGGTTCGATCATAGACTCAACCCTAGAACTTGGATTCAAGGCTAGGCCCATCAATTTCAAGTGGCTCGTAGGTCTAAGAGGTCCTTAATTACTGAAATAGGCCATCTTAGTTTGAATCTTCTCTAGAGTCTAGCACCTTAAATCAGATTTAGGTCTAGCCCATTCAAGTCTACTTTCGAGTTCAATTCCTTAAGTCCAGAACCTCAAGACTGAGTTAGGTTTGTTCTTAAGAGTTTTCAAAGTAGACGCTAATCTTTTTCTGTGGGTTCTAAAGTGTAATTTCTTGATTTCAGCAAGATAGCAAAGACTCGCAACTTTGTCTCTGGGGCCCAAAGAGGCAAGAAGTAGTCAAACACATCCTACCTTCCACAAAAGGCCCATGTCTCTTGACCGCTCCATCATCACAAAAAAGCCTAATCTTATACCTCCTTGGCAACTGAAACATCAAGCACCACTACCCATCAAAGCCTCATGAGTCACCCCAAGGCGCGGGTCAGTCGATCTGCCGGCCTTCTCTGGATCGGTCATAGAGTCTAGTCCTCAGCCATGTGTCCTTTCAATTCCTGTCCCTTGAGTCTATGTAGTCTCTTCCTATACATAAGCCGTGTACATTCAACACCCATTTTGTTTTTGGCAATACTATTTTCTCTTCTAATGCAGCAAGTCTCAACACTCATTGGCCACAAATTGGTTTAATCTAATACTGATTAATCATTGAAATTGAACAATGCCCAAGAAGGCCTTCTTTCACAGCTCACAAAATGACCCCTCCCTTCCATTCCCTTTGTCACATCAAATCAAAATCCCTTGCACCCTTTGAGCCACAAACACTATCATTTAACCTATCTTTTCTTTCATATCCACATCTACCTAACCCTTTGGACCAAACGGTGCGTAGGAAAAGACACATGCAAAAGAAAAAAGAAAAAAAAAGAGAGAAGAATAAAATGGACAAAAGCAAAAAGAAAAAATCAAGTTCAAATGCAAATCAATGTCAAATCCAATGCAAATCCAAAGTTCAAGCCCAATTCAAACAAAAGCAAAAGTCTAAAAAGCATACTGCGCACCGTGAGTCACTTCGTGATCAATCAAGCCTTTTTCAACCTCAACACAGCCTCACATTACAACCACAAAAGCCCTCACAGAAGGGCATTGTCCCAAATCATCAATCAGAACTACGGTGTGTCTGATTCCGTAAGGATACGTAGGAGCCTCTTCTCGAGGTTCGAACCGCATTAACATTAAATCAATTGAGGCCTTTTGAGTGCTTTGATTGCTAAGAATTCGATTAAGGTTTTGCCAGTCTAGAACCTGACATAGACTCATGTTGAACATACATCATTAGCCAACCTCGCATCTAGCATATCATTGACCCTTAGCCACAAATTTGAGCCTTTTTATTTCTCGAACCATAGCCTATTCTCTTGGTCACTTCAAGGACTCATTGACTCAATCCCAAAGAAGTAAGCACACTGACTTTGGTCGTTAGTACATCTTGTTGGGGAACTCATACCAATCATCCACCTTCTCTATGTTGACTCTAAGCCGTAAACACGTTGTCTTCAAATCTCTCGCTGGGGGCTCTGTCATCATAGCTCCTTAATTTCCAGTTGGGGGCTTCTTGTCTCCTCAGGCCTTTACATGTTCAAGTCTATTGCATCAAGTGGAAATCCTGAAAAATCATTTTAGACCCTGTCTCTTTCCAATCAAAGTCACTGTCTCGCCAATGTTAAGTCAAGTCACGTCCAAATTCACCTTTCTCTAAGTCACTCTTCAGATGACACTCTTCAATTGGCACTTGGTACATAGATTAAATTCTAGTATTGTCCTTTCATGTCTAGAATCAGACCTAGACTAGACTCTTCAAATTCAGAGGCTCATTCAACTCTGTCAGAATCAGACCTAGGCAAACACTCTCAAACCATGTCTAGAATTAGATAGATAAGACACTCTCAATCTGTCTAGAACCAGACCTAGACAAGATCCTTCAAAGACACTCTCAGATCATTGTCTGAACCAGACCTAGAAAAGACTCTTTCAAATTCAAAGACTCTCTCAAACCATGTCTTAAACCAGACTAGACCAGCCGCTTTCAAAGACTCTCTCAAACCATGTCTTGAACCAGACCTAGACCAAGGCCCTTATCAAAGACTCTCTCAAATCATGTCTTAACCAGACTAGACAAGACTCCTTCAAATTCAATGACTCTCTCAAGTCAATGTCTAGAACCAGACCTAGACAAAGACTCTTTCAAATTCAATGACCTCAATCATGTCTTAACAGACCTAGACAAGGCCCTATCAAAGACTCTCTCAAATCATGTCTTGAACCAGACCTAGACAGACTCCTTCAATTCAATGACTCTCTCAAGTCATGTCTAAAACAGACCTAGACAAGACCCTTTCAAAATTCAATGACTCTTTCAAACTATGTCTAGAACCGACCTAGACAAGGCCCTTCCAAATTCAAAGATCTTTTTAAAGTCAATGACTCCTGCCCTCTCTCAATATCAAGGTCACAAGTTACAAGTCAAACATTGCATGCAAATTTCGCTAGACATAAAACAGACCTATGTCGTCACCAAGGTAGTCCTTAAATCCTGATTAGGGCTATCTTTTCAAGTCAAGCTCATTTCTTCGGAAAGCATGGGACGCGCCTGCATTTCTCCCAGTCAGCCGAACGGGGAAATGATCGCTCAAGGACTCAGACACATGCAAGCACATCAAACGCCACGGGACACGGTTACAGGTAAACTAACCTTTGTTTTGCAGGTACGGCGAAAAAGGGTAACTCAGGGTTGCAGAACGTCTTGAGTTGCTCTCCGTCCCAAATCGAATACTTTGACTTCTCTTACGAAAACTATCGTTCTCTCCAGATCAGTCAAAGTGGGGGCTTCTGTAGACCCTGAAATGTGTCTCCCCAAATGAGTAATCCGTGATGAAACATACCGCGTCTCGCGTTTTGTTCGACTCAGAAAAGATGCTTTGAACTCACGAAAGTTGGAAATACGTGAGGTCGTACTCGGAACTATTGAGCAAAGGTCACATACAAGGCAAACATATTTTTCTTTCGATTTTCTCGATAAACTTAAAGGTTTTCAAACAAATTACGCTGGCGATTCTCTGCCTTTGTTTATCCATCATGTGCGTCACATTTTTCTGAATCCGCCAGTATTTTAAATAATTTTTCTGATTATTTTCTATGATTTTCTATGAATTTTGCAATGTTTAAATACGCAGAATACGCAGAAATACATGAATAATTAGAAATACTCCGGAAATACGTGGAACCTCTAGACATTCTAGAACTCCTTGCTTGGAGCAAGGGTGTCTGGTGACGTCGAATCAAGGAAATTCACGAATAAAATCGGAGGAAATCAAATATTTCGAGGTTTTTTTGGAAATATATACCAAAAGTTAGCGTATATACGCAGGTATGAGCGTATATCGCTCAAAATCTTATGGAAAGTGAGAAGCGTATACGATTCTTGCCAAAATCTTATGGAAAGTGAGAAGCGTATATACGCTGAGGATGAGCGTATATACGCTCCCCATGAGCTATATACGCTCATCCTCAGCGTATAACGCAGGGTTGCCTTGCCTCGTTTGCCTCGTGCCTATAATACTCCACTTGCTTGCTCAGTCCGAGGGGACCTTCAGCCTTCAGACCTTTACTTCATACGCTCTACGGCTTCAGACACGCACAATTCCCGAGACACATCTACTCTTTCTCTCTCTCAAAAACACTCAAAAACACATTGTTTCAATTCAAAGCATCGATTCTGTTCAATCAACAAGCGAAATAAGGGTATAAATCTGGAGTTACTCACCAAAAAACCTATTTCTCACTCTTTTTTAATTCTTTTGCTCTCTCTTAATTTGATAATCATTGTTATGATTTTAATTCAACTAAAACAATGTGGAAACTCACTTTTTTAATCGTTACTGTAAATATGTAGGATTTTCTTCATGTTTTCAATGTTTCCATGGTTTTTGTTTTCATTTTATACATACTGTTATTGTCGATATAGACGCATTTGTTTGTTCAATTAGCTCAATCGAAAGGCGATTCCTGTTTGATTTATTCTACAATTGGATTGTTGCAGTGACAGAGGTGAGAGGACACAATACATATTATTATGCTCACTTAACCTTTGTTCTGTCTTGTATATATATCTTTTACCACACTTGAATATTGTTTAACAAACGAATTTAATTCCTTGTCACATTAAAGTCAGATAATCATGGACGACCGGTTTCTAAGCACCTTATTAACATTGTTAACTCAAGTGATCGCCTTGTCCATTGTGAAGTCTTGGTTTTGTACATAATAGCAACCCACCTAGTAATTAGTGTGCTTTCAAAGTCAATTCAATAGGCTCTTTGAATTCAATTGTTATGATGATTATGGAACTACAAGAGACCGAGTAGAGGCCGCTACAGCGGGCGAATTGGTTACAGATCTGATTCGCCAGTCCCCAGACTCACGACTGGTACTTGATTGGACGTGGGGCCATTGATTTGGCACCAATGTTTCGGGCGTCCTGTGAATACCTATATAGGCACGGTGGCGATTCCCCTCAATTCGACGACACACCCCAACGCATTCACATGCGGATTCCATGGCTCAACTCCATGACACTGAAGCTGAGGTCACGCCCCTCCTAAGGCGGGGCGAAGCCCTACAGTTAGTTTTCCAATTTGTATGGTTTTATAGAGTTTTTTTGGTTTTAGCAGTTTTTATAGGTTTTTAGTTTGATTTCTCTTCTTTTCTATTCTTATACACTCAATTGCAAGTCTTGTGAGTGTTTTCAAGCTGCCATGGTTTGTATTTGCAAGGCATGTGTTTTGTTGCGTGTTGGCGTGGTTGTATTTGTGAAGGTTGAGCTTTAAAGTAATTGAAATTGTACTCTAATACCTTCTTCGAACCATATCTTTCTGCACACTTTGAATATGAAGGTGACACTTTTTGCGTTAACTTCGAGAGATTTCCAATGGTATATTATAAGCTGCATTCCGAGCACCGAGCMTAAAGTTATGGCCATTTGAAGTTAGAYTAGTTGAGCAGGGCAYCGTTGGAAAGTAAACTTCGAGAGATTTCCAATGGTATGTTATAAGCTGCATTRCGAGCACCGAGCGCGAAGTTATGGCCATTTGAAGTTAGAGTAGTTGAGCAGGCCAYATCTCCAAAACAAAAGCAAAAAAGGCGTGCACGCGCATCGATGCAACCACACGCGTCTCTACACGCGCCTCTCACGGCCACCCACGCATCTGCACGCGCCATTGCACGTGCCTGCAGTCTTCTCCAAAACAGAAGCCAAAAGGTGCGTACGTGCCTCGGGTGGACCACATGCGCCTCCCATGGTCCACCCGCGCCTCTACACGCACCTGCAGCCATTTCCAATAGTAAAAATGCATGCACGCGCATCGAGGCAGTCACACGCGCCACCACCCACGCAWCRCTGGCCACCCACGCCACTACACGCGCCACCACACGCGCGTACATGGCAACTTCATTTTGTTGACTTTTTGGTGTTGACTGCTCCTTTAACTAGCTTTGACCTTGACTCTTGAAGTAAAATTGCACATGTGGGAATTAGTAATGGCAATCTTGTAAATATTGTAAGCTTTGTAATTGAGTTGTATAAATAGTTTTTAGGAGAGAGAAATTAAAAAAATAGAGAGTAATGTAATTTCTTAGTTGTATTACATTAGCTTTCAATACAATTTTCAAATTTAGAATAGTTTTCTCCCAAATTCTTTTCATCTTATTCCTTAGTTCATAGCTTTTAGGAGAGAGAAAGTTACTTGTTCATAATTTTGTTTTGGCTCTAATTCACTTAATTCTCAACCAATTTTAGCAAGTCTTATATGTAATTCATTCAACCTTTTGAGGTAATTCTAATTCTTGCATTAGTTTTCAGTTTTGATTTCGTTTACTTCATGCTTTGAGCAATTTTCGTTTTCTAGCTWTTTGTGGGTCTTCTTTAATACTTTTGTTTTTTATTCCATTTGCTGATAGATTGAATCTTAGTGTGTTTGTGAGTCTATTGATGCTTGTTTTGTTGATTTTGGTATAGATTTGAGCAAGTTATTCGATACCCTATTTTGCATTGGTTTTTGGTGCTTCAATGGCTTTTTCTATGATGCCTTTTGCAATTTTTGTTGTTTTCTTGTTTGCAATCATGCTTAGTGAGTAGTTCTCTAGCTTAGGAATGCTAGGGAGCCCAACTATAATATATTAATGCCAAAATGATATTATCATCTCTTTTCAACAATCCTTTTCCCCAATATTATGGTTTCTCAATCTTACTTGGTTTTGGATTTGGCCACCCAAGGCTATCAGAGGGAGAGTTTGCCTTGTTCAACCTTTGCAAGGGATTGGAGGGGTTATTTAGGGTATTGGTTTAATCAATTTTTACTAATTCTTGTAAGAACTTGAAGGGGATTTTGGTTTGAGCAAGTTTGGTAGAGTTGGATGACTTGGGAGATGATTCCAACTAATTTGCTAAGCTAAGATCACAATTTCTTAAATGTTGGATTGAGATTAAACCTTTGATTGGAATTCAAATCCTTTATATAGTTGGGCAAACTAGTATTCCAAAGTGCTTTGTGATAGTTGATTTCAAATCGTTATTTCCTTAGCTTTACTTCGAGTTTTATCAAATTTCAACCTCAAAATTCGTTTTTCTTCCCAAACACAAGTGGAAAAACTAAAGCAATCGTCTTAGCCTCTCTTGGGTACGACCCTTACTTGCTATACTTGTGTAGCTAGTTTGTTATTAGGTTTTATAAATTTGTATTTGTTCGGAGGTTTTGGTGAATCAACGACCACTAAAAACTAACCATCAATATACAGTTTTGGTGAATCAAATATCTGTGCTTAATTTCCTATTTATCTATCTTTTCGTTCGGGAATTAATATCTGTGTTTTTGCATCTAATCTGCTATCTAATTAACCTTTATCCACTTTTGGATAAACTTGGTGGACAAGATTAATCTTCTAGAATATTCCGGATAATTCTAGAATTTTCTGAATTTATCTACTAATTTCTGAATTCATTTATTTCCGAAAATCATTTTGTAAAACTTGTAAAAATCATAAAAAATTAGAAAAATAATATTAAAATATTGGCGAACTCGGAAAACTGAGAAGAACAAAATGAAAAATGAAAATTAGAAAAATAACCTACGGAAAATATTCTAAAAAAATCCTAAAATAAAGAAAAAGGCCTAAAAATAGAAAATATATTAAAATAAATAAAAATAAATACTTTTCGCCTATTATTGTGAAATCTCGGCATATGTTTTCAAACACAACTTTAATTCGACTTGTGTGGATGTGGTTTAAGGATTGTATCGCAACTTTCGGAATCAAATCTATTTCGAGATGTCGTACTTTTCTTTATCGGCTATTCAATTTGGGGAGACATTTTTAGGTGTCTACAGCGTACCACTTTACTGCTTGTATGTACCCTCTTAAAATGTAAAATGTACCCATTTARTTTTMATTTTCACGTTCTCATATAACATGTGGTTTTCATTGGATCCTTACTCRATATATATTACCATAATCTCAGCTGGTTCCAAACCAGCTATTTTCACTTGTCATCGATATGTTTCCTGTATCAGTGTTTGTTATCAATCAAAACTAAGGGACTCGACAACTTAAATATGAAGTCTTTGAGCCTTTGTGGCTAAATTTAAAAAGGGTTCTTGAACTCCTCAAAAGAGCACAGTGACAAGTCTTTACTTAAATCGAGAGATTTTAAATCTCAAATGAAGCATACTCACACTATATGCTAAAACAAGTATTCAATTTCTTATACCCATACTCGTAAAGTCGTAAGCCTCGAGAGTCTCCCCCTCACACCTTAGCCTGGGCAACCCCCATACAATGTMTTTTTAATAATAGCCAAAAATTCATTTACATATGTGCAATCCCCTTTGCAGTCCAATCTCAATGGTCCAAAAACTATATTGACATGGATGGTTTCCATGAATAAATACATGCGAGGTATTATAATGAAATCAACGTTCTTTCCAAGAGGTGAGTATGAAACGAGAACTTATGAACTATGCGAGCTTGGCTCAGCTCAAGAGAGCTTAACTTGAATTGTGTTCGAGTTGAGATATTAATGAGCTAAGTTAAGCAATATATAACTCTGCTAAAAAACTAGTGAAAATTTAGAAAAATGAATATCTAGTTCAAATGAAGTCGAGATGTTTAAATATAACATCTTGAGATTAAACATCTCGAGATCCATTACAAGTTGCTTCAAGTTGACTTGTTCATAGCTAGACTAGAGTTGGTTAGAACTTGATTAGAGATCGACTCGTCTGAGCTCAAACCATGGAGTTTCTTAAATTCTTAACAAGTCAAGTTGAACAATTTAACATGAATTCAAGTATGGTAATAATCACCCCTGTTCTTTCCATCCCTTTATTGGATTACACGAGTATAGGTATAATTATTTCCATATGTTACATCCACAAGTCACGTGTTTATGCAGTGCAATACCCAACATAGTAAACCTACAGACAACTACACCTGATAACCTACTGCAAAAATGGAGTATTCTGTCTTCAGTCATCAACTGTCAACTGTACAGAGGAAATATTGTGCCAGCTATGGAATTTACATCCTTCATCTTGATGTACGTAAGAAAGATTTGAATGTTCAACTGGCTGACAATTTTGGATCGATTGCATTTCACTATGCATGAAAAACCTCACCAAAATAACACATTATTCGCACCAGAAAAACAAATTCCAGGAAATCCAAGTGTGTCAAGGAATTATAACGTTGCATGCTTCCTTTTGAAAAACTATCATTTTCATAAATCTCCGTATCTGCAGCATATAAATGACGCAACATGTTAACCCACTGAGGCTCCAGAATGTGTTGTCACCGATTGATGTTAGAATCTATAAATTCTGATCAGTCATGGTCCAGATATGCTCTTTGGGTGAAAAAATTAGCATTAAAAGAGCACAACTTTGAAATTTATTTCTCCCATCCCAGAGCTTTAAGATTATTATCTTTTAATTCCATGTACTTGCCAAGCCTACAAGAAACAATAACAGACTGAGAACATTGTATAGCTATGGATAATATATTATCTAAGGGCCAAAAACTGACTAGAATTGATAAGAT
Source organism: Bassia scoparia (assembly GCA_008642245.1). Taxonomy (NCBI): domain Eukaryota; kingdom Viridiplantae; phylum Streptophyta; class Magnoliopsida; order Caryophyllales; family Amaranthaceae; genus Bassia; species Bassia scoparia. Next base: position 21,529 of record SNQN01002247.1, on the reverse strand, counting down.
TGAAGACAAAGATCATGAACTAGGGGCCAAAGACATTTAGCCAAACTATTAAAGTTCACAATCAATTTATTCCACTCCATCAMATTCGACAGCCAGAGATAAAACAAAGAATGATCAGAATATTTATTTTGATCATGCAATAACTGAGCAAATTCTGTTGATGGCTGCACGCAACAGCAGAAATTGATATTTATGAGCTATCAGTGCAAATTTCGTACAAWTTTTTTTCCCCAAACATTTCAGCAGTCAAATTTTAAATTAAGATTCTAATATTCATCTTTTGTATTTACATGGGTCCTGCACAGCTGCAAGAATGCTATGTTCAGTGGAAGCATTTCATGGCATGCTTATTCAACTTTAGGTAACCTGTCTCCCATTTGCATCCACCTACAATCAGAGTACTAAGTGCTTCGAGCAGAGCCTCAGACACTTCAAGAATTCTTCTATTCCCAGTCGCAATAAATTCACATTATTAGGGTATATGACCTAGAAAGCTCAAAGCTATCATAAAAGGAAGTGGATCCCTTAAGTTGTCTGGTGTTTTATATTTTTACAATGACTTAGTACTGACAAGTTACTTCAAGGTGATCATTCAGTATCTAAATATCCAAAATCATTTTGCATGAAAATAATTCACATGGTAATCCCCCCACTCACTTGGTCACTCCTATGGTGAGGTTGGAAAAGGTGTTATGACAGAAAATCAGGTGCAAGCGTCACTATGCATACAGTAAAACAGACAAGCAAAAGCCAAATATTTAAGGGACAAAATACATTTGCCTCACTATGTATACAGTAAACCAGCCATGCACTCAGCTACCAATTCAAAAAGATTAAGATATATTCACCACAAAAGAGACATAACATACAAGGACCTCCTTTAGGAATCCTTGAGACCTTGACTAAAAAATTAATCAAAATATAGAGGGAATCAGAAACATGGGAACTTATGTATTACCCAAGGTCAGGAGAAAGCTTGAAACCGCCAATACGTATACGTTTTAGGGAATGAATCTGTGTGAGAAAAAAACAAAGAAAACCCAATTCAAAACTTCATACTATGCACATGTATGTACAGGAATAGTCTGTAATGACTCGGTATTTGTAATTAAGGGCATTTTATGTTATGACTAAATATTTAGTAATTAAGGGCAATTTAGGTAGCACTTAATAAGTTAGTACAAGTAGAAGGGTCTATGTAATAGGAAGTGTTTTCTATAAATAGAGAGTAAGAAAGGAGAGAGGAAGAGCATGGAAAAAATGATGAATGAGATGAATTCCTTGTATACTTAGCTTGTATTTATATTAGAGTATTAGGGTTTATGTATTATCTCCTTGCTTATCAATCAAAATCGATTTCTATTGCATATTTCACCATTGTTCACGTGTTTAATATCTACACCAAATCTGCCCAGAAATTCGTCTATAACAACTTGGTATCAGAGCACGTTTCGGTCCGTGGGCTGCTGCGGAGTTAGCCGTGTGGTGCTGGCGGAGTTAGCCGTGTGGCTGCTGCTTGGTGGTAGCCTACAACCATTTCTTTCTTTTTCATATTTATTTTATTTTATTTTTTTTTTTTATCAAAAAAAGGGATATCATATCAGCATCTTTCTCCCATTTTTTTTGTTTATTTCAAAGTTGGATTCTATTCGTATTTAAACAAAAAAAGGGTTGCAATTATTACTGATTATGTTTTAAAAGCCAAAAAAAAAAAAAGGGTTTGAATCTTTATTACTGCATAGTGTTTAAAACAAAAAAAAAAAAAAAAAAAAAAAAACTGACATGGGTTTGCTGGATTCGATGGGCAAGAGTAATGAAAAGTGGATTGAAGAAGAGTTCCATTACATCATGACAAAAGAGAGGTAGGGATATCAGACATAGAGAAAGAACGACTAATCCGTCGAGCTTCAAATTCAGATTTTTGTGGGAGAAATGTGGATGACTGGATCTTCGATTGGAGGATTCTTCCATTTTTTCATGTTAATGAGATGGAGCAGTTGAAGGTGCAATACTAGCACTTGAGGAAGATCCTTGTGGTGGTTTGAATGGAGCATCGTAGGCGACCATTTTATGAATGAAGGACTCAAGTATGCATGGCAAGGCGATTTGGGGGCTACCAACAAGTTATTGGGAGGTGGAATTTGCCCTGACAAATTCGGCCAACATGTGGCAGCACCCACCAACCTTTTTCAAAATTCAAGAGAAAAGAGAATGAGGCTGGAGATACCAAAAGAGGGTGGAAAGGTGGTGTGACTGGTGAAGGTAGTTTTGGGGCTGCTAAATACACCCAGAAAAAGAGAAATGTTGGAATATTTCAAAAAAAATCAAATCTGGGAATGTTGTTCTGATGCTGATGACTTTGGCAAAACTTCAATGAGTGTGATTTGGGGAAAATTTGGAGTGTGGTGTTGGTGCGACACCGGTTCTGATGGGGGTCCTATTGTCGCCGCCAATGAAGAGGGGAAGTAAAGCAGACTCACTCAGTACTACTTGAGGTGTAACCACATTGTGTGGCTCGAACAGGCCAGGTCGCTGTCAGCGTAGCTGGTGGAATCTCATGGTGTGGTACAAGCTTTTATTTGGGGGAGAAACCACAGCATGTGGGGGCTAAAGGAGAAGGTTTTGTGAAGGTGAGGCCGAGAAAGTGGTTAATGGTGGGCGAGAAGGTGCTTCGGAAGGTGGAAAGAATGCAAAGGGAAGGTACGGTGGGCTCTTGGTGGTGGGTCGATGGGCGCCAAAACGAAATGGAAGAGGAGAGGGCTTCGTCAAAGGTAAGCCGGAGCTATGGGTTCCGGCGGAGGACCCGGCAGAACTCGGAAGAAGAAGGTGGTGGCAGCTGCAACATTCTCCTGGGAGATTGCATGTACGAAAAAGTGTGACTGAATTCTTTGCTAGCTTGAAGAAGAAGCTAGATCTGAATGATGCAAGTTGCTTGGAGAAGGATCAAAGAAAATATCCAGGGTAGTTTGGTAAAGCACATAAGGAGGGTTTACTGATGAGATATTTAATGGGGACCACTTGGATGTTGTGTTGATACTTGTGACTTTGGAATCTCAATTGGGAAATACGTGGGCAGGCCTCTGATAGTGGAATGGGCTTTTTTAGTATGGCCCAATTATTTCTCCAACATTTAAACTACAGCATTATTTAGTGAATGGTTTTCATACATTTATTTTCTCATCAATCCAGCTCCCTTCCAAAGCACACCTGTGCTCTCCAACGCGTGAACTCATCGCTAATTTCTTCCCCCTTGAGGACAGGTGGGATTTAGGGCCAGTAATGTAATGACTCGGTATTTAGTAATTAGGCATTTTATGTTATGCTAAATATAGTAATTAAGGGCATTTAGGTAGCACTTAATAAGTAGTAGACAAGTAGAAGGGTCTAGTATTAGCAAGTGTTTTTCTATAAATAGAGAGCTAAGAAAGGAAAGAGAAGAGCATGGAAAAAATGATGAATGAGATGAATTCTCTTTATATTAGCTTGTATTTTATATTAGAGTATTAGGGTTTATGTATTATCTCCTTGCTTATCAATCAAAATCGATTTCTATTGCATATTTTCACGATTGTTCACTGTTTAATATCTACACCAAATCTGCCCAGAAATTCAGTCTATAACATAGTCATCAAATGAAATCATTTATTTTATGCAGCCATATAAACAGTCAATTTCTTGAATGCACAGAAATAGAATACCTAGTAACTAGTCTTGTGCAACACAGAAATAGCATACCTAGTAACTACCAATTCAAAAAGAGGGAACTAACCTCAAGTCCAGCATTTCTCACCAGCTCCCGAACCTCATGATTTCTTCCTTCGTTAACCTGTCAATATTACAATTGCAGTCAGCTTTCAAATGCTACTGTTCCCAGCTAGATACAAAGCATTGTAACATTATGTGTGTCGAATCAGAAAGTCGGGTAGACACGATTACTGCATCAAGCAGTCAAACTGATTCCCTCAATTTCAGAACATCAAATTGCCAGTTCATAACTAAAAGGAAATTAACTTAACAACACCATAGCATCTATGAAAAAAAAAAATTTAAAAAAAATCACTCTCATCTAAACTGTATGGAGGTACTACATACCAAGCCCACTAAAAACTTAGGCATTCAGATAACTTAATTGGATGAAACAACCATAACCTGTAATTACCAAGCAAAATTGAAGACATTTGGCACTGTGACCAATGCTTGACCATCAAAGTCCGACAAAACCAATTAGAAAAGGTTAATAAATTTAATTTGCATCGACCCGCTTTTTCTCCATATAGTAGAGTATTAAATTTAGATATAAATCATCGTTAGGGCAGGGTGCAGTTGCAAACAGTACATGAGGCTATGAGAAGAGGATATTACATGCATGTCAACAGATCTTATATCTATGCACAGATAATTGAAAAGATATTTCAGTATTAGCATAACCAACAAGGCAACAACAATCTCAGAGAATCATCACAGATACTTCAGTTAAATTTGAGTGGTGAGAGATATAAATTGTCGATATAGAACACTTGGTACTTAGATTCCACATCCCAAAACATGTTAGTAGTACACTTGCTGATTATTTTTTTGTTTTGTTTTTTTTTGTCTTGTTCTCTTCATAATGTAGCAAATGATTGCCCTTCCCCTTGAACTCTTCCTAGAAGGCGGCAAGGAGAATAGGGAATGATATTGTAGACATAATGACTGATGGTTTTTGGTACACTTTTGCATGTTTTGATCACAGTTTGTTTTGTCTAGTAATTTGAGGTAAAGAAGATTTTGTAATTACTCTTTTCCTTTATGAATACCTATCTTTCCTAAAATAAAAAGTTAGTAGAACACTAAATCTTTAACATCAACAAGCCTCGAGAAGCAATTAAACTAACATTTCATACAGCGGTAACAGTTTCCAACAGAACTTTATTTTATCGGAAAGTGATAGAGGATTCCCTACGGAAAAAATTAGTTACATGGAACACCTCCAAAGCATCAAAGAAGACCAGCTGTTACATGTCTCCTCTTAAGATTTGTAAATCTTAAATCAGTTATTTAGGCCAATACAGAGACCAGTCTGAGGTCACAAACCACCTCTGCAATTATTATACTAACAGCAATGTTGTGAACTTGTGATGCTTACCACAATACGGAGACGAGCTCTGGGAATTTCTGGCTGTCGGGGAAGTAGTTCTACGTATTCAGGAATGCAGTAAACACCATCAATGGTTGTTCCTTGGTTGATGGCCACCAAGTGTCTTTTATGAACTTCACCATTGACAGTGGCAATATATCTACACATGTAAACCAAGAACCATTTATGGATTTTATACAATCCCAATGCCCAAAGCAGCAGCTTCATGATGAGCAATGAACCCAGGTGAATRGAAAACACAAAGTAGGCAAGCACAAGTGATGTGTTTTAGAGAAAGTGGGGCCTATGATGAAGAGAGATAGGAACAAGTGAAATGTAAAAAAGGAAAGAAGTTGCAATTAATTTGAAATTTCCATTTTTGGTGYTTGTTGCAATTAAAAAGAAACTGAGGAATTAATTAATTTAAAAGACCATGTGGGTAAGAGCCAATGATGGGGAAAATAATGTAATTAACGATACCTCAAAGATACAAATTTGGAACCAATGAAAAAACACAAAGACAAAGAGTATTTCCAGAGGTGGTGGAGATACTTGAAAAGTGTGCATAATAAATAGAATGCATTCAAATACCAAGTGAGTAGGCACCAAAGTTTGGAAAATCAATGAGTGCAATCATTGGCATTCATGTAAATCAAGATAAGAAAATAGTTGGACTTGTGGGCATCTTGATCACTAAGGAGGTCAAAGACCATATTGTGGAAGTAGAAAAAAAGAATGATGGAACCATGTATTTTAAATTTAGCTTGGTAGAGAAGTAGTAAATTGCCAGCTCCCTATAGAACATTTCAGTGGTCATGTAGGGAGCAAAGGCATATGATAATCCAAAAATAAGAAAAATAAGAGACAGACAGAGAGAGAGAGAGAGAGAGAGAGGAGTAAGGAGGGGGCGGGGGGAGGGGGGGGGGGGGGGGAGGGGGGGGGGGGGGGGGGGTGGGAGGCCACAAAAGTTCTCGATTGGCAGGAACTATACAACAATTTGAATCATCAGAGGCTTTGCTTAGTGCAAGTAGATTATGGAAAAGGAACTTACAGGACTTATGAGTAATGAGTTGTGAATTCTAAGTTCTAACCTCAACGTTTACATATGCTTGTATATCACATATAAGATCATTTTACAAGTTCATCTGGCCTTAGTAGCATTGAAATTTAATTTAATACAATATTTACTTTGTATTGAAGAATATTGATATTAGTAAATTAACTACTTACTCCTTTGTTAAATTTGACGAAGGATGCGAAACCCTTTGAGCAAACTCGCCTGCATAATTGAAGCAATTGGTAGATGCAATATATATTCAATACATTCAATTTGAAAGCTTTACAAAAAATGGTATTTACCATCATTAGTCACAATAATTAGTCCAGTTGTTGCAACATCTAGGCGCCCAACTGTAAATAGCCGAGGCTTTGGCTGTCCAGGATAATTTTTGTTCTAAAAAGATGTAAATACCACTGTTGATTAGAGACGTTATACAAATCACAACAATTCTCAGAAACAGAATTAAGAAACACATATTCGCGGAGCTATATAAAAATAAGCAAAACCTACCCAATTTTTCAGAAAATCATCAAACAAAGAAAGAACAGATTTAAACTCTTTCTCCCCAGAAGAGCAGATGTACCTGCAATAGAGAAATCATTTCAGTGTTCTTAGTTAAAAAGGAGTCATAAAGGACTTGACAAAGAGAATTTCGTCTTTCTCAGAAAAAAGCATTTGTGAGTATCTGACCCTTTAGGCTTGTTCAGAGCAAGATAAACCTTTGGTGGCAATTTTCTAGGTAGCCGTCTTCCCTTGACATAGATAATATCTTTGGCAGGATCAACTTTAGTCTGTAAATCAAGTCATCAATACTAAGTAGTMAAAGTTACATATTTATGGAGGGAACTCAAGTCAAATTTGCAAGACAAAATGATCAGACACTAATTTATTAAGCATGAAACATAGAACTTTGTGAGCAGAATCAGTAGCAAACCTGAGGCGTTTCACAGACTGAACCATTTACAGTCACCTTCCCCTGAAAAATGAGTTCTTCACTGCTCCTCCTTGATGCAACTAAGAAGAGATAGATGAGAGACTTAGAATTGACAGCAGYACAATTTCTGAATATTCATTTAACCTTGACTGAAAGATTGGATCTCTGATGTTACCGTCTCCTCCCAACCCACCCACCCGTTCTTTCCAAAACCAAAAATTAATAATAAATAAATAAATAAATAAATATTAAAAAAACTCAAAAACACAGTGAACCTCACTTCTTTACTTCCATTTTCAGATAACATTGTTACAATATTAAGGAAGATTTCTTAGATTATCAACCAAAACAACAACAACAATAAGAACAAAGCCTTAATCCCAAAATAATTTGGGTTGGCTAGGCTTGAATCAACATAGAGATTCGCAGAAATCGTCAATATAAATCTTCTACCTTCATTCTTCTTTTGTTTAAAGCCACATTTTTACCAAGTCCCAATAGTTGCATGCTGCTTTCAACCACCCTCTTCAAGTTTGCTTTGGTCTTCCTCTACCTGTCACCTTCCTCTACCCTTGCTACTCTTTGGGCCTCCTTACCGGTGATTTGATGGTTTACGACTCACATATGTTAATTGATTCTCCCTCATCTTATTCTAAATGGGTACAAGTACAACCCTTACCTTTTTTCAAATAACCTCATTTCTTATTTTATCCTTTCTTGTATGCCCACACATCCAACGTAGCATACACATTTCTGTCACATTAATCTTATGAACATGATAATGCTTCACTGCCAACATTCTATCCCATAATACAAATCTGGCCAAATAGCAGTTCTACAGAATTTTCCATTTAGTCAGTCTCTGGGGCATATCATGACGCTAGTCCAGATGCACCCTTTCACTTCATCCAACCAGCTTTGATCCAACGATCAACATCTCCATCCAATTCCCCATCTTTTAAGATAGTGGATCCACAGTATTGAAAAACCTAAAAACTCACAACAAACTTTCCATCTAAATGAATCGTACTCCCCTCCCTTCATCTAAATGATCAACCAAAAAATTTAAATAAAAACTTAACAAAAACAATTTATACTAAACTTTTCTTTCTAAGGCAATACCCAACATTAATGTATTTCGTGCGGCCCAAGGCCCAAGTCAACATATAAGAGACCTAATGCACACACCTAGCTTGATTTTTACACATGGCTATGTTACAATTTGTTTTAGCTAAAGCATTGTGTCGTTCTCTTGTCAAGTATCTTTCATAAGGTAGTATAAAAACTTAAGTGGATAAATATAATTTACATAATAATTGGTTTCACATGTTCAAAATTTTTCCATGCAAAAATTCTACTTTCACTAATACTAAGCCTACCAATATTAATGTGATTTAGAGAGCGTTCTCCATTTAACTTAGGAATAGCCTAATATGATCAAGTGATGCATCATATACCCATTACTTCTAGTTGTGCACCATCTAACTATATATTATAATTGCTTAATAAGTCACGTATTATACAACAATCAAACGCATCTCAAGGTTGGTCTAAAAATTAATAAGATATACTAGGTGCACGTAGTCTAAGCCTCTAAAGGCAAATGCTAGAAATTATTTAACCTAAACTTTTAGGTAAAAAATTAAATTGACAATCAGATGATCAAATCCCGCATTGATGAATCTATTTCCTTAAGTGAACTATCTATATTATTATAAAAGGATGACCAAGAGTGGCGGTAATTATACTAACTAGTGAAGTACGAGGTAAGAAGTAAGAATAAGTAGTAGAGCCATCCTCCATTCTTCCTCGCTCAATGATGACTTCCCGTGTCATACTTCCCAGTTCAGTAGTTCCAGCTGTATAAAATCATCATTAAGTAAGTATCTTCCCCTTGTGAAATACATGGAGACGACTAATCAATTGGATTTTAAACGTTTCGCCATAAAAGCCACACAACGAAACGAGCTTGAACAATTTAATTAACACTACTCAGAGCTTCATTCACATGTTCTATCCACCAATTCAGTGTGTGTAGGAAAGGGTGATTATGTAGGTGGTTATGTAAGCTGCAAAACAAGTAATTTGTTTTATTTTGTTTTGTTTATTTTCGGCTTGTATTAGGTAGCCTCTTAATGGCTCTTGTCTGCTAGTGTTTTTTGTCGTGTGTGTAATCTTTCTTGGATCAAGTYCCTGATGTTTATGGGCCTTGTGACAAGCTTGGACTCTAGGGTTAGGTAAGAAACCTAGAGCCGTTTTCATGCACAAGTATTTAAGGCTTTGCTAGGCTTGTAAACAAATTAAATCAAGGCAGAATGAATCAAATGAATGAATGAGATAACCAGCCATGAATGCTGCGTTTTTGCTTCCACTGTGTTCATAGACTAAAAGTCTACATGGTATCAGAGCCAGGTTCGAAAAACATCTTTCTTTGTTAAAATTTCAATCTTTATTATTGCAGCATTGTATTAGACAGTGTGGATGTGATTTCGCTGGTTATTGGTGTTCTTCTTCATTTATAGCATTGCATTGTTGCAGTTTGCTTGTGGTTGGTCAAAGATTGAGTCTTTTTCTGATTTAGTTGTGTTATACAACAATATATTTTCTATAATGAGTCACACAAGAATAGATATAACTAGCCCACTCTATTTGCACCCATCTGAAGGCACTGGTTCAGTAAGTGTTGAAAAACTTGAGGGGGCATCCAACTATAGGTCTTGGAAAAGYTCCTTAGAGATTAGTCTGGCTTCCAAAAGAAAGCTAGGTTTTGTCACAGGGGGAGAGAAGAAAGACTCCACTGATGCAGTAAAGAGTGAGGCATGGGAAACATGTAATAATATGGTTATATCATGGATATTAGGATCTGTTTCAGAACCTATCAGGAAGTCTGTCATGTTCATTAGCAGTGCATCAGACATATGGAAACAACTTGAGCATAGGTACTCAGTGGCAAATGGGTCGAGAAAATATAAACTTCATAAGGCTTTGTATGAAACAAAGCAAAATGGAAGAATAGTGGCTGATTTCTTCACTGAAATGAAGAGCTATTGGGAGGAGCTTGAAGCTCTGGCTGATTTTCCTGTCATATCACAAATAACAAATGAAGTGAGTGAATATATGGATGCAGTTCATAGAGAAGAAGAAGAAAAAAGGTTGTTTCAGTTCCTCAATGGACTGGATGACCAGTATGGACCTCAAAGGAGTCATATTTTAATGCTCACACCACTACCTACTGTGGATGTAGCATGTAGTATGGTGCAGCAAGAAGAGTCACAGAAGGATGTGTTGAAGACTGCAAGAAATGACAATGAAGGATTAGTTATGATGACCAAGAAAACTGATCTTACATGTGAGAATTGTGGAAAAACAGGACATTCAAAAGACAAATGCTAGGCTTGTAAAGCATGTGGGAAGTCAGGTCACTCATCAGATAAGTGTTGGACAGTTGTAGGCTATCCAACCAGGAATGCCAGAGACACAAAAGGAAAAGGTAGAGAAACTCAAGGGAAAGGAAACTTCAATAGAGAGCAAGGAAAAATGCAATCAAAATGGAACAAGTTCAAGCAAGAAGGGAAAGGTAGAATGTCGGCAAATGCATGCTCAAGCAATGAGGGTGGTTACACAGGACCTATAACTGCTCAACAACTTGAACAGTTGCTGAGAATGCTTCCTGTACCATCAAAAGGAGGTGATGATGACTCATGTGATGATATGGATGTCAACTATGTGGAACTAGGCATGTGTAATCTGGCAGAACAAGCTGACAAAAGATGGATTATAGACTCAGGGGCAACTCATCATATGACAGGGTGTGAATTCAATCTACACAATCTCAAAGGGGTGTCATCACAAGCAAAAATCAACTTGCCTACTGGAGAAAGTTCACAAGTCACTCACAAAGGAGAGGCTAAAGTGACTGGTGACATCAAGCTCAAAAATGTCATGCTAGCACCAGCATTCAAGCATAACCTTGTCTCAGTGCAAAAACTCTCTGAAGATATGCATTGCAAAGTGGTATTTCTCCCAAATTACTGTATTATTGAGGATATGAAAAATGGTAAAGTTCTGGGTATTGGACAAGCTGAAAAGGGTGTCTATTATTTGATAACTGAGGCTGTTCATTCAGTTTTGAGTAAATTTGGAACACAGCTTTCTAACACAATTGGTGATGGAAAGCAAAATGTGTTAGCAGGTCACACACAACTGACAGTGCCTGCAGAAGTCAAGAAGGAGAGAAATATCAATCTTACTACAGTCTGGCATCACAGACTAGGACATGCACCTTTAGAAAGGATTGGGAGAATAGAAGGATTGAAAGGGTTTGACCTGTCAAAAGAAGAACATTGTTTAACATGCCCTGTTGCAAAGATTACAAAGGCTCCATTCAAGAAAAGTGACACAAGAGCAGCTGGTCCATTTGACTTGGTCCACATGGACACATGGGGTCCATACAAGGTGCCAACTAGGCAAGGATACAAGTACTTTCTCACTATACTTGATGATCATACAAGGGTTGTGTGGATTAATCTAATGCACTCCAAAGATGAAGCTTATCAGGCTATGCTAAATTTTGTCAAGATGGCAGAGACTCAATTTGAAAAGAAGGTGAAGAGAATCAGGACAGACAATGCTAGTGAGCTAGATGACAAATTGTGCAAGAAGCTGTTTGGTACTCTTGGAATCATTCATGAAACCACWTGTGTTGACACTCCTCAGRAAAATGGGAGAGTYGAAAGAAGACACYGAAACTTGCTWGAAATGGCTAGATCACTTAGATTTCAGAGTGGTCTTCCAGTTCAATATTGGGGAGAATGTGTTCAAGCTGCAGTACACATCACCAATAGACTTCCATCTCATGTCATTGGGAATGTAACWCCTTATCAGGTACTTCACTCAACRAYACCTGATTATTCAAATTTAAGAGTTTTTGGATGTTTGGTGATTGCTAGAAACCCTGATAGAYTCAGTGATAAATTCAAAGKCAAGGGTGTGCCATGTGTGTTCCTAGGTTARCCTTCAAAACAAAAAGGRTATAAGTTACTAAACCTACTCAATAATGTTATGTTTGTCAGTAGAGATGTCAAGTTTTATGAAACCATCTTTCCATARCAAYTATTTAATTCCAAAGCAGAGAAACAAACACCRTTGCAAATATCCACCACTGATATTTTGTGGGATGATGTGCAAGAAWCACAAAATGAAACTGACACACAYGACACARCAAATCRTCCTGAGCATGAACCWYACACATCACACCCTRCACCTAGAAGATCRAGTAGGGAACACAAGACCCCAAGTTGGTTYTCAGATTACTATACAGCAAATGCAGCACACACACCTGCAAAGGTTCAAGAMGTTGTGAATACTGCTACCAGTGAACAATTTGCCTGRTTTATGTCTCAAATCACTCAGTTGAGAGAACCAAAAACATTTAAGCAAGCTGTAACTCAGTCTCATTGGGTGAATGCTATGAATGATGAAATCAATGCACTTGAGTTAAATAACACATGGACTGTTACAGACRTGCCACAAGGGAAGAAACCTATTGGATGCAAGTGGATTTACAGAATTAAATATAATCCTGATGGGAGCTTAGACAGATACAAGGCAAGACTTGTGGTGCTAGGTAATAGACAACAATATGGCATTGACTATGAGGAGACCTTTGCTCCTGTTGCTAAACTTGCAACTGTAAGATCTTTTCTGGCTGTAGCTGCCATCAAAGGATGGGTTGTTCACCAAATGGATGTAAAAAATGCATTTCTCCATGGAGATTTGCATGAAACTGTCTATATGTCATTGCCCCCTGGATACACTGGAATAGGAAGCAGGTTGTCTCACGCTTCTCACGCTTCTCACGCTTCTGACTCTCCTAGCACCACCAATGAGACAAAGTCCACTAAAGTGTGCAAGTTACATAAGTCCTTATATGGCCTCAAGCAGGCACCTAGGCAATGGTTTGCAAAATTAAGCTCTGCTCTCAAAGATTTTTCCTTCCAGCAGTCAAAATCTGATTATTCTCTTTTCACAAAATTGCAAGGCACTTCCTTTACTGTTGTGCTTGTGTATGTTGATGATTTATTGGTTGCTGGCAATGATATGGATAGTATCACTGACACTAAAGATTTTCTATCCTCACAGTTCTTTATGAAGGATCTTGGCACTCTCAGATACTTTCTTGGAATTGAAGTGGACCACTCTCCTCAAGGATACTTTCTCTCTCAGAGGAAATATGTGCAAGATCTCTTGTCTCAATATAATATGCAGTCCTGCAAACCACTCAGATTACCTATGGACACTCATGTCAAACTGAGTGCGTTGAATATCAGCAACTCTTAGGGAAGCTCATCTATCTCACTCTGACTAGGCCTGATATTGCTTTCCCTGTTCATGTCTTAAGCAAATTCATGCATAAGCCTAGTACTGTTCATCTACAAGCAGCAAAGAGGGTTCTAAGATACCTTTCTGGGACCACTTCGCATCTAACTCAGCAGCTCAACTTCAGGCTTACTGTGATAGTGATTGGGCAGGGTGTGCAACCACAAGGAGGTCTACTTCTGGCTTCTGTATTCTTCTTGGGGACTCTCCTCTTTCTTGGAAGAGCAAAAGACAAACTGTAGTTGCTCGATCTACTGCTGAGGCAGAGTATAGATCCATGGCTATGACTGTATGTGAGGTTATGTGGCTCACTCAATTACTTAAAGACCTTGGGATCAAACATTTGAGCACTACTCCTATTTTTTGTGATAATCAAGCAGCCCTTGCTATTTCTGCTAATCCAGTTCATCATGAACGCACCAAGCATGTAGACATTGATTGTCATTTTATTCGAGACAAGGTGACTGATGGTACCATTCAGCCTACCTATGTGCCTTCCTCCAAGCAACTAGCAGACATCTTCACAAAGCCGCTTCCTATTACTCAGCATAATTCTCTTCTCACCAAGCTGGGAGTGAGATCCAACCACTCTCAGCTTGAGGGGGAGTGTAGGAAAGGGTGATTATGTAGGTGGTTATGTAAGCTGCAAAACAAGTAATTTGTTTTATTTTGTTTTGTTTATTTTCGGCTTGTATTAGGTAGCCTCTTAATGGCTCTTGTCTGCTAGTGTTTTTTGTCGTGTGTGTAATCTTTCTTGGATCAAGTACCTGATGTTTATGGGCCTTGTGACAAGCTTGGACTCTAGGGTTAGGTAAGAAACCTAGAGCCGTTTTCATGCACAAGTATTTAAGGCTTTGCTAGGCTTGTAAACAAATTAAATCAAGGCAGAATGAATCAAATGAATGAATGAGATAACCAGCCATGAATGCTGCGTTTTTGCCTGTCTCTTATACACATCTAGATGTGTATAAGAGACAGGAGCTTCATTCACATGTTCTATCCACCAATTCAGTGTGTATAACCAATAACCATTAACATTAGGTTTCTTCATCTTACCGATAAGTCAAACATGATAAATTACATAACACCCTCTAATTTATTTGAATCAAACCTCTAATTTATTTGCATGAAAGCAATACAAATTCACAACCTAACCATGTGACAATCGATCAGTTATTTCATTCGTATTGAATTACTATTACAGGAATTTTCAAATTATTTGCTGCATTCGTTCTATCTATCTCCACTCATATGACCCCTTTTCCTCATCTTTTTCGTCTCTAGAAATTGCCTAGAAATCCGTAATTTTGGAAATATAGCGAGTAATAGGAAAGCGAGGAAACACCATGTCACAGAAATATGGAGAATTGAAAAGGAAAATGAAGAATTAAGGAAAGAAGAGTAACCTCCAGCAGCAGCAAGAACCTTGGCAAGACGTTGGGGCTTTTCGCCGAAGGTATCATTAAAGTACCTCCTGGCAGCCTTAGAGTAGCGAGGCAGCGCAGGTGGCTTCTTTTCCGCGGTAGGCGCATTCTTGGTGGCGCTGTTTGTCACCGGCCGAATTGCGCGCGCATTGGCGGAGGAGTTGAGCGAAATGCGAAGCGGAGGAGAGAGAGTGAGAGTAAGGTGGTGGACAGAGCTGAGGAAAGATAGTCGAGTGAGGAGGGAGGTGGTGTTTGCAAGTGAGCCTGAAGTGGATGCCAGTGTAATGGCAGCCATTGAAACTTCTATCTCTCACTCTGTTCGGATAGGAGGTTGTCCAAGACCCTGGTTAAATAAGTTCAAGTTTAATTTACCCAATCCGTCGTGCACTCTTGCGTGGACCGGATTCACAATAAAAAAAAAAGTCACGTGACTTTACAAACTAACTTAATTATTAAATGCAAAGCTTGTTCATAGTAATAGACCTAATAGTCATCAACCTTTTCTTCTTCTCCTCTACTTTGTTTTGATCTCTGAACCTTTCCTCACAGTAATAGTCCTCAACCTTTTATCTTTTTTTGTCATTTTTTAATTTTTTTTATTCTTTGTGATCTAAAATTTACTGCATGATTCTAAAAGGGTGTTGCAGTATATTTGTCAAATTGTTCTGTTCATTACTTTGATTGTTCTATTRATTTTGTTACTTCAATTGTTCTGTTGAGTTTCGTCAAATTGTGATGATTCATTAAAATAACTGTGTGATTTTAAAGTAGCAAGTATGTCGCAGTATTTTTGTCGCTAATCGAAAGAATTAATTTCGAAAAAATTTCTTACTTTAATTAATATAATATAATGAAGTTCTGAATGAAATTGTGTATTTTAATACTTACGTTATAATGTATTTTTATATCATATACTTATATCTTATA
>SNQN01002246.1:30036-61879 GCA_008642245.1 Bassia scoparia | reverse complement strand
AGGTTTTCAAGAGGCGGTGGGTGCATTGGTGGGCTGGTTGCAATGGTGGTGGGTGGTGGATGGTGCTAGTTCGTGACAGGGCGTCTAATAAGTTTGGGGGCTGTGCATTTTCAGACCGAGCGTAAAACAAGAGATTTTTTTAAATATGAAGCTTATCATATACTATGTTTAAATCTTTGTTATAAAACTTGTTGGTTCGACCCAAAATCAATTCCTTTTCCTTATGCATATCAACCATTGTTGATCTATACTCAATAATGAGCAGTTTGTTAGATATTTCACATAAATAAAAGAATTTCTAAGCAAAATGGGCCCTAGGAAATGGCCTGTGCCGTCGCCGTGGAGCACATGACGGGCGGCTCTGGTCGTGAAGGGCTACACCCGGTTGTGAAAGGCAGGTGATTATAGGGTGGTTTGCAATTGCGGCATTGGTTGATTAGGAAAATTAGCAACCATGGTTAAGGTTTATTAATATTTATTCATTTTAGCTACAGTGTAGATAAAAACCAGTATGTTGTGACAAAATTAATAGTGCATTGAGATATTAGGGTTTTTTAAAAAAAGCTTTTTTTTTAAACTTTGAGACGGGCGACATGTGAATCCATGTTGTTGATGATCAAAATATTTAGGCGCTACAAATCCAAAGCTTGTTCTATGTTGTCAAGATGAATTTCGTTGCTTGTTTTCTTTGGATGTGCAATTCAGTCTGGTTGCTAAAACAAGAACCTAACCCAAGATATGATAGGTGGCTTTCTTGTGCTGATTTCTGAATAGTGTTGTGAATTGTTTAACTATTCAATATCCTGTCATAAAATAATTGTTTTGGCAAAGCACTCATCAATATCCCATGCATAGTGTAGTTTGTTTTGAAATTTGATGAAGTATAATCTATATAATATCCTCACATCAGTAGGAAAAGTAACATCTAATTAACAAGCATATTATAGCAAAAGTACTAATTAGTTGCTACTCTGAATTGAAAGCATCAATGTAAGAAAGAACAATACAGTTGCTGTTGCTCTTAATTAATCATAAATCAAATAACGCCTAAAGTTGCTAATATTAAAAACAGATGTGGTGCAGAACAGCAACAGAAGCGAGCATACTGTCTTTCCACACTAATCAGCTTTTTGCGACCGCATTGCATAACTGATGACCTTCACAATCTGCCATTAAACAAACAGTAAATTGTAGATTAACAAACTTTCACAGCGCTACAATTAAATACATTTCACGCGTTTGTAACGGTACATACCTTAGAGGTGAAAAGGTAGCTGTATAGTACCAACATGGCCTCTGCAACATGGGCAAGTCCAACTGAGCTCTCAGTCTGAACAGAACAGTAGCAGTTGATCTTCTCCTTGCACAGCTTAAGGTTAACATATCATCCACGTTCGAACATCATCAGTGGTCTTCAATTCCTCTGATCATGAGCTCGGAGCTGGATGGCTGATGACCGTAAAGTCTCGTCGGTCGGGTTTCACCACAGCGGTTGTTCGTTACGCCGTTGGTGAGCGGTGATCCACTCACCATTAGTGTCCATCTGGGGCACATGCTCAATTTTGTGCTCTTCATTTTTACTTGGCCATCCTCTTTTTCACAACAATTTGAGTTCTTCCTTTTTTTTTTTTTTTTCGTTTCTATTTTTAATGTGGATTATTGCATCATAATATTGAGCCATTCTAATCATGCATTCACAGATTAATTTAAGGCAAAATGTTCAAACCATCATGATGAATTATAGCTTAATTTTTTATGTGATTAAACAGAATTTAGGTTAATCAACTATCTCTACACTGAACGAACATATGTATCACAAAATTGTACTATATCATATGCATTTTACAAATCCAAATGAATGGTCAAATTAAAAGTGGAACAGCTCATTAAAGTAAAAAAATCTATTATTATACAATAATGCTTAATTCCCCTATTAAATTAAACAATATTTACATTAAAAGGTTAAACCATAAATTATCATAATAAAAACTAGTAATTATTACAAGCAAATTCTGCAATTTGGTGAAAAGGTGTTGAAGCACATATGATAATGGTAAACAAAATTGAGACATTATGCACAAAAAAGAATGGAAGATAACTTTGTTTGGTTTGGAACAAGACTCTAAGAGTGGTACTTGTCTTGAAGTTGCCTTCTTGTCTCTAGTCACAAATTCTTAGGGATTTCCTTCCTTACATCACCTTACTAAACCAACACCATTTCCCATAATGATGATCCCATCTTGTAATAGCATCCCATTCATTCTCCCCTACATCATCCATTACACCAAACAGGATTGAATTTCCATTCCGTTTCCATTCCATTCATCTCACTGTACCATGATAGGCGTGATTGAACATAGGTCTAAATAGAGGGGAAGGTGAGGGGGCAAGTTAGGTGACAAAGGGTATAAGAAAAGGCGGTAGGCGTAGGGGTATATGATAGGTAGAGATTCTGACCCGGATGGTTATCCACCATCATAGCGGGTTGATCTCCCCTAGGAAGCTTAGGCGAAGGCGAGGAGGCGTGGGAGAGGCTCAAGGTTAGTGATGGGCTGTGGAATGGGTGCAGAACACCTAGGCAAGTGGAGTAGTGTTAGAAGATCAGTTGTGGGTTGCAGAGTTTCATCAAAATGACATACCCATTTATGATTATTGTTACCACTAATTATGGGTTAAGGGTGTTTCATTTGTTGGACCAAGTGCAAGTGTTTGGTTATCACTTATTTGAAGAGTGCGTTGGTAATAAGGGAAATGGTAGTACTGAATGATGATTCCATTCCAGATTAGGGTTGGGAATCAAATCTGGATAGTGTGATTACTGCGTGTTTGGTTTCAAGGTGAAGAAAACCCACTATTATTATATGTGGGGATTACAACTGAGAGAACATCCATTAATAGGAGGATTGCAGCTGCAGAAGGTGATTCTGAAGTTGTTGGGGTCAAGCAGCAGTAGCCCTCTGTGATATACATTTTCTCTCTCTTTCTGATATTTCCTTTATTGTGGGGATTGTTCTGCAAAAAGTCAGTTTTTTGTTTTTAGTAAAAACCAGAAATAAAAATAAAACTTTGAAGAACATAAGGTTTGAAGAAGAACTCATCAGAATTTTAATGCTAAAGTTACTGTGTTTATGCATTTACGAGAGGAATCTTCAGTAGTATAATAAGATTTGGGAAGTGGAGGGAAAGAAACATGAGGGTAATAAAAATTGGAAAAAATGAGTAGTTGTATGTTTAAAAATTATTAAAAATACAGGAATTTAATAGACAATAATTGAAATAAAATGGTAAAGAAGATAGAGGTAATGGAATTACTTAATGGGGGTGTCTGAATGAAATGAAGATATGATAAAAATGTGTATGAATGAGAATGGAGGATAAAGTTGAGAGAAAGGAAGAAAGATAGGTTTGTTTTGGTGTTGAAAGGGGAAAGAAAGGGGGAAGGTGGCAGTTTAATTTTACTTGGTAAATGTGGATGGAAGGGAACTTTTTTCTTTGTTATTCTTTTGGTATTTGGGTTTTTGGTTAGTTGGAGTGTTTGACTATGAATCATTTTTTATTATTCCGGTAATTTTATTTGGTTCTCTTGAAATATGTCGTACAATTTACTATTACGATATGAAAGCAATCATGGTTTAAAATATTTAAATAATAATATGTTAGAAAGTTTCTTTGAAAAGTTGAGACAAATTATGGGAAATCTCTCATTGACTAATCTTGTGCCTATACATATTGGTGACTTGGTGACATTAATATTAGAAAATGACTTTCATATGGTATAAATGTTACATGCTGCATGTATATAACTGAAAGTATTGAAAGAGCAAATATTATTCCGTAATTTCTTGTTGTTTTTCTATATATCATTAAAATTTAGTTATCTATACGCAATTTGTATCTTTAATTTATATATGTTCAATATATGATTTTGATTTCTTCACGTATGTAATAAAAAATGAGGATCGATATGAAGAAGAGTGATTGCATGTAAAAGACTAAAGTCGAGACTAAACCATCACACAAGCCGAGTAGTACCCACCTATGAGAATACGATAATAGAGCACGAGTGAGACATATAATGATACTATAATAACCATGATCCTCACTCAGTTTGCACCCTGTAAACAAGCACTGTAATGGTTAGAGTTATGGTATAGTGTGACATTTTTGATATTCAGTGTTCAGACCAATAGTTCATTGTAGTATCAACATACAATGGTGATAAATTATTAAGAATTTCGAGTAAATTGA
Organism: Bassia scoparia; assembly: GCA_008642245.1. NCBI lineage: Eukaryota > Viridiplantae > Streptophyta > Magnoliopsida > Caryophyllales > Amaranthaceae > Bassia > Bassia scoparia. The sequence goes on along the minus strand of SNQN01002246.1, from coordinate 57,631 downwards.
TAATCAGCATGTTTAATAAGTTCCTTGGGTGTAAGTAAACTGAATGGTGTTTGAAGGGGGGCCAACATGCCTTACGGATCTGATACATGTAGGTGTGGCTCTGATAGTCTGATGTCTGAAGATTGTTGGATGGCTGATTTATGTGCTTTTGACAGTTTTAACCCTTTTTGTTTGCACGTGGCTGACTCCTTGCTGTTTTTCCCTCAAATCCCCTTTTCCGATTGACTTTTGTTGTTGCAGTGCTGTATTTATTGGACCACAACTACATCTCATCATTCGAATCTTGTATCATGTTGACTCCATTAGTTTTCTAACAAAGAATGATTATGAATGTGATTAACATTAAAACGCGGTACAGATAGATACGGAATTGGTTTAGACTTAGAGGGGAGTTGACTCAAAAAACTGTGACTTATTATACTAGTTACATCAGTAAAGTCCAAGTTGGGATTGTTGCTAAATCCTAAGGCATAATGCAAGCAGGCTAGTACTACTCATGCATGACATTCTTCAGGCCTATTACAGACGTACACACAGTTCAGCACACATTGCTATTCGTATATTGTATTCTATGTGCTAATTACATGGTAATCAAAAAAACATATAGGTACTAACATGTAGGAAAAATATAAGGGGTTCGTGTGAAGTGATGAAGATTCTCGTATAGTACAATTTTACAAATGAAGATGTAATAAAATTACACTCATGTTTTATAAATAATTATCACAGAAGAGTTCGTATTAGGTATTAAACATATTCGTGGGCAATCTAATACTCTAGCTGACTCACCGGCCCTGTAACACAAAATTAATTATAACCCATTGAATTTCACGTTGAAAATTGGAGAGTACTATATGTATCTAAGGGTTACTAATTGGTTTACTGATATGTTAGCCAACATCTCATCAGAATTTAAATGAGGTTTGAGACCAGCGAATTATATATGATCTAACATGATACACTCTTCGAATGTTTAGGCCAGGACTCTCATCTGGCCTAACGCCACGACATGGCTGATAAACAGTTACAAGTAATGTAAATACGGTAGTTTTGTATAAAATATAGTAATAGGGTTGAATCTTTTGATGTATGATTACGTAAATTTATTTTTCTCGCCTAAAGTTGTATTTTAAATTTTCGAGTGATAACAACATGTATCGATCATATAGAAGGCACTAATTACACATTAAGGGATACCAGTAGTTTTGCTTGTCGTAATTGGAACATATATAACAAAAATAGTTACGTTGAAATTATGCTTCTTCGTAAACAATTTTTTAATTCCGAAAGTTTGCATTTAATCAATCAATGAATTTGGGTAAATAATGGAATATTTTCATTTTAATAATTATCAATATCTTTGTGGTTTATTTACTAAATATGCCAACTCGGATGACATTTTGTCAATCAATGATTGATTAGGAATTTGCCTTATACATTAACAATTTATAAGAAGTCTCCGGTTAAACAATCATATCAGAACTAACACACGCTAATATTAACTACTTTGGATTAAGTGACACTGCATATCGTCGAACATTGTTTGAGTCACTAACGCTTAATCTTTTAAAGACTTACATTATCATTTTGTGTCTATGTATGTAGTGTTAATCTAAGATAGATGATCGCAAATATCTACTAATCTATATGCACGTATACATCTTGCAATGGCAATGTAATTTTTGCTAGTTTCTATAACATAATAATGGGGTGGTCGTTCTAATTCTCCTTTAAATCAAAAAATAAACTAATTTCATGGTAAGTGGGTGTTTGAAAACACTAGCTGGTAGAGGATATGTTTAGCTGTAAAAGTAGCGATATTAAAATAGTAAAGTATATAAGGTAGCTATGCATAGAGTTATTGGTCATGATAGATTTTTCATAGTGTTTGACAATAAACATTGCAATACTAACGCTCGTAAAACGCTATAAACCGAAATGTGATAACTGGTCGAGACTCGAGACTTGAGATGTAGTTGTAGGAATGAGAGGAGAAGGGGGAATTTCACAGCAAAAGGGATATAATCTTGCGAAGAAGTTTGGTTGTCTGTGAGAAGTGGGGCAAAATGGTAAGCAGGAATGCACGCCAAAATGGGACCTGAACTAATCCTTCTCTCTCTATAACCGTTAAGGGTTCTTTCAGAAAATGAGACTTTAATCATTCTTTCTCCTCCTCGAGTAGGTGAAAGCGAACTCTATACTACATACTTTAAGAATATTTAACCAGCTCCAAGTGGGTTAGTTTCGGATTTCATTATTTTTTTTTGTTAATTCTCTTCATTACATTTCATGATACGCCTTTTTCTTGCCTTTTTGTGCCAATTTTCTATTTTTATAATCTTTGTTTATTATTCTTTTGTTTTGTGTTTCAACGTTACAACTTTGAAATCTGGAGTTTGAGGTTCAATTTTAAGGTGTTAGGAACGTTCCACCACAATACTAATTATATGGGATGAACACGCGTTTTTTTCGTACTCATAGTGCAGACGTGTATTCATCATACTACTTAACAATTGAATTGTAATATTGTTTTTAATGTGATCGACGACTTAGAGACTCTATATCCATTAGAACAACAATTATATTTGTAAGAATATATCATTGAGTTTTAAAAGGTAGGTCGATGCTATTTGCTATTTAATAGAGATGGTGGATGTAAAGGATTAAAGAAGAGATTTAGGAGTCAACAAAACTCTTACGTCATATGTTAGTCTTATAGGATTAGAGATTCTCTAAGGAGTTGAACTGTCTGACTTTGAGGTAGATTTTCCTAACATTTAGTGTATGTTTTTAATTTTATTTTTACACGGTTCCTATGTTTTATAAAACATAGATTTTTTCAGGGTTAGATTTAGAAGAAATCTACTCTAGAGTTCCAAAGAACTCCATGGGCACCGATTCTTTTAACGATTAAACGAATTGAAGTATTTTATTAGCTTTTTTTTACAAGTTAACTTTAACTCACATTACTTGTTCTAACTCCCATATATTTTTTTTATTTGTATGTTATGGGTATGGTGTATGGTTCAGATGCTTGATTAATTTGAACACACCAAGGAGCGAGGAAAAAGAGTAATGTCATTTTGTGTATGGCCGTCATACGAAGAATGTTGAAAGGAAAGAATACGCGCAGATAAAATTGTGTCAACAAAATGTAATTGCAACAGAATTTGGTAACAAGATAGTTTGTGATTCAACATCTCGAGTAAAGGCGGTAAGAATAGGACATTGACACAGAGAGATAGGTTGTAGCTTGTGTAGTGATATCACTTTTGCTGGCTTGTGCTGTATCGAGTCTCACTCTCACCCAGTATATGGCTTGGTATTAAACAGGATATTACCCGGCCACAAACAGTTTCTAGATAGAATTGTGTCGAGTTCATGTTACCTCACGTCTAAAACTAAACATAAATAAAAATTAGGGACATGACCTATTCGTCCAACTTCAAAACGGATCACAACTACAATCGATAGTTTGGTAATACAATATAAATTCAATGTTACTGAATCTCAAATGAATACGACATAAAAGTTGCATCATAAATATAATAAAGCGATTCATGGCCAAAAGACAATGCACGTAGCAAGCTGACTTCTTATAATGCATCTGGGCAATAAATGCTGTAGTTGAAATTCTGCTTGTTATACGTATATACAAGTTAATTATGTAGTCTAGATGTTTAATCATTTACCTCTTTTAGCTTTCATCCCTATGCCTATCCACCATTCGCTCAGTATACAGCCTCAGCTGTCAGATTGACTTTGTGGTTGTCGACAGATGTGCAGTACAGAGGTTAAGACGTGACTGCTGAAAGAGATAATAACATTACTGTTGGTTTATTTCTGTTCATGAGTATGTTGATCAAAGAAGACTCCGACACGATATCGAATTCCTTAATGATAGGATCCTGTATATGGAAAGACATCAGGATAAGAAAATCCAGCTTGGGGAACTATAATACCTCCTATATGTATCATGATCTAGATTTGGCTCTGCAGAATTAAAATCAAGCTATCAAAGTTACACTGTTAACAGCTACCAAAGTTTACTTGTGGATTTTCTTCAAGATCTACAAAATTCATCACCATGAAGTAAGAAACGAGGGCCAAACACATGAGAGAAACCGAAAAGTCTATTGTTCTTATTGGGAAGAAGAATTAATACATTCAATATCTATACCAACACATAATACAACATGAAAAGCAATAAGCATCAAAATTGTACTGATGAATGAGTGGATTCCTGAGCTCATGAAGTCATGAATCTAGCACCAGGACCAATCATGGGGTATCCTACTTGACGCATGTCAACACAGCACTAATGTCATCCCATGTAATGAAGCACAAGACCCTGATCAGTGTGATATGTAAAACAAAAATTTATAAGGCAATTAGAGCTTGAAGAAGAGTGTTAGAGTTCCACATTCACACTCACAACATGTTAATCATTTGAGCTTTATTCTAAAATCACGCCCCAAATCCTGTTATCATATGATATACGTTGAAAACCTCCAGTGCTGAGCTTCTTAGCAAAACTGTACTCTTACATATCCATAGACACCTCATCGAGTCAACAACTTTCCATTATCATCAAAAACACAATTTCTTATTAATTGCCTAAGCAGGTGTGTATACCTTTGGATCTCCACAGCAACCAAACACGAGAAAGGTTACCTTTGGATGTCCAATTTCGTGGGAGATCGAACTCTGGGGTCTCAAAAGTAATCTCAACTGCTATCCATGATATCCTCACTGAAGCTAATTGCACCCATTGTGATTCCGGCATTGTCTGCCATGTCTTTATATAACTACTATAAGAACTTACTCTTATGAATATAAACTTACTCCCTCCTCCAACAACCACCCTATCCTTTTTATGTCATGCTTCTTTCCTATGGTTAGATGCAATGAGATAACCCTGTCGGCATTGTTAGAGCAAACTTCCATGGAAATTATAGATGCAGAATGACCTTTTGGTTTTCAAAGGAAGAAACTTAAATATTCTGAATTAGGATGAATTCCTTGAATATTCATACAAATGGCACTAGAACATCACAATACAAGGTACAGCAAATCAACTAAACATCATTCCAGCACACTTCAAAACACATACACTGACACACACACACACACACACACACACACACACACACACACACACACACACACACACACACACACACACACACACACACAGAGGAGATATGCAATTGCACACACATAAATGGAGAGCAAGAAGGTGGGGTGGAGGGCCAGTGGATAGAGACATGAACCTGAAGTCAAGTCACGGAATGAAAAAGAGGGACCTCAAGTCTCAGCAACTTAGAGAACTGCATAGGAAAAACGTCAAAGTTGATTAAGTAAACAGATAAATATATAATGTCCTTACAGTTGAAAATTAAGAACCTAATTCACAGATTAATTATGACTATCAGCTTGCCTCTAACAAAGGTCATATGAAAAATGAAAAGGAGAAACAGGAAAAATTGCTCTGTTTTAAAGAGCTATGTATGTAAGCAAATCRGTGTCCATACAGACTGAAAATCYTATGAATCTACTAGSTGTTTGCAGCCAAGGAGCAGGAACAGTAGGATCAAAGAGGAAAAAGAATAAGCTAAGATAAAGAGAAGGAAAAACCTGCATAATCTTCAGCTCCAATTCCTCCCACTCTAAGGAAGGATCACTGCCCTCAACAATTCCAGTTCCAGCATAGACCAAAGCACCAAGATCCTGTATAGTAAATAACCAATTTGTTGGTCCATTATTGATCTATAAATGAAGTTGTGGTAACAACGTTTTAAAATAATGGAAAYAATGTCACTCAAATTCAGGCTCAGAAAGCCATACTTCTCCCAGTCAGTAGCATGACTAGCATCCATAAAATATAGTTCCAGGACTTACCTTCTTTACCAAAGCTGACCTGATCCCAACTGCAAATTCAGTTTCTTCCCCTCCAAACCAACCAATAGGGCCAGCATACATTCCTCGATCAAATTGCTCTGGAAATTGAATGAATAATTTAAATCCAACATTTTAAGGAGCTCTATAGAATGAAAAGAACTTGAGGGCAAAATACTACATCAATGGACAACTTCTTCATGTTACACTCCCAAAACTTACTACCTGTCTCTTATACACATCTAGATGTGTATAAGAGACAGCACACACACACACACACACACAGAGGAGATATGCAATTGCACACACATAAATGGAGAGCAAGAAGGTGGGGTGGAGGGCCAGTGGATAGAGACATGAACCTGAAGTCAAGTCACGGAATGAAAAAGAGGGACCTCAAGTCTCAGCAACTTAGAGAACTGCATAGGAAAAACGTCAAAGTTGATTAAGTAAACAGATAAATATATAATGTCCTTACAGTTGAAAATTAAGAACCTAATTCACAGATTAATTATGACTATCAGCTTGCCTCTAACAAAGGTCATATGAAAAATGAAAAGGAGAAACAGGAAAAATTGCTCTGTTTTAAAGAGCTATGTATGTAAGCAAATCCGTGTCCATACAGACTGAAAATCATATGAATCTACTAGCTGTTTGCAGCCAAGGAGCAGGAACAGTAGGATCAAAGAGGAAAAAGAATAAGCTAAGATAAAGAGAAGGAAAAACCTGCATAATCTTCAGCTCCAATTCCTCCCACTCTAAGGAAGGATCACTGCCCTCAACAATTCCAGTTCCAGCATAGACCAAAGCACCAAGATCCTGTATAGTAAATAACCAATTTGTTGGTCCATTATTGATCTATAAATGAAGTTGTGGTAACAACGTTTTAAAATAATGGAAAAAATGTCACTCAAATTCAGGCTCAGAAAGCCATACTTCTCCCAGTCAGTAGCATGACTAGCATCCATAAAATATAGTTCCAGGACTTACCTTCTTTACCAAAGCTGACCTGATCCCAACTGCAAATTCAGTTTCTTCCCCTCCAAACCAACCAATAGGGCCAGCATACATTCCTCGATCAAATTGCTCTGGAAATTGAATGAATAATTTAAATCCAACATTTTAAGGAGCTCTATAGAATGAAAAGAACTTGAGGGCAAAATACTACATCAATGGACAACTTCTTCATGTTACACTCCCAAAACTTAAGCCATAAGTTAACTACCATAAAAGGTTACAACTTATGACAGCAAAATCAAAACCCGAATCCTAAAGACAGGGTCAGCTAATATCACTGTAGTTTTTTACATGAAGTAGAGAAGGCATCAACTCCTTATAGAATTATAACAAAAACTACAAAATCAGGTTCTATTGTGAGTTTTAGATTTTGAGACAATATCATTATAGGAGAACCTTACTTAATGTACACTACAACTTTTGGTAAGTTKATGTAGGAAGGGTCCCATCAGTACCATGTCTCAAAGTTCACAATCAGACATTACAATTTWAAAAAGCTCGTGATTTATAATTTTGAGGGATATTTAAAAAGATAAGTTGGGAAAAAAATTAATTTTGTCAAGATGTCAAACCACAAAATGATTTTATGCCAACAAATTTGGTGTTATGATCATGACTATGAAATTGATGAACGAGCACACACTTCAAGGGTGAACAGGCATCAACTTCAAATCTTTTCAGCAAAAGAAAATGAAGGGTATGAGTGTTTTTGGATAAAATGGTTCATCTTGATTCAATTAGGCACAACTCTACCAGGGTACTCTSTGGTCATTCATTCAATGATGTTAAGTGTGGTTAATACTTATCTACAATTTTGCTTTAATGATAAATTTATATGCACACTGGACACCAAAATTATCTTGATGAACAATAAAGACTTTAAGACTAACACAACAATAAGAAGAGCCATATCATTATGAACTTAAACCTACTTTACTGTTAGTCATGAAGCTACAAACAATTATATCTACTATAATCAACTATCCATAAAAATAGTCAAACCACAGCAGCAAGGCTCAAGTCTGTTGAAAATACCAGTTCTGCAATCAGGCAAGGGCATCTTCCTGTGGGAAATCCACAAACAGCTGGACTTGGTGAAGAGACGATAAAATCTCAACTGCAAAAGTCAATCAACGAGAAAAAAACATTCAGCATGTTTATTCAATGTACATTAGAAACACATACACTCACGACACATTGCTTTCCCAGAAAGATGCAGGACATCTCCATTCATAGAGATTGCTCTTCTTGAAAATGTCTACCTAAAACTATGTTGTTAGTCATATATACTGATGACCACTGTTCAATTCTTTCATATAAGGATGATTTAGATGTTAACACTGTACATAAACCAAAATTATTACATATTAGAGTACTCAACTTGAGCCAACCAAAATGAAATCAAACGCACTAATTTTTAATAGAGAAAGTAATCTAGTTTACAAAGTTACTGCCACAGAGTGACATTGCAAATAATAAGTACGTGCACCAAACCCAAAAGTTTAAATCTCTTTATTTTTTGGGCTAAAATTTATAAGTTTATCTACAGTACAGTGTATAATTTTAGAAGGGTCCCTCTTTAATCCTCTCAGATTCTTCAAAATTTCCAGTCATAAATAATGTTCAATTAATTAGTAAAGGCAGCATAAGAATACTACCTCCGTAACACAATTCTCGCAATGATTAGACATTTTTCCTCTCTACTTTATGTCAAATCGTTGCGAGATTGTGTACAGAGGGAGTACAATTAATGAACAAGTATAACTCTGCCTCAACTCACCAAGTAACGAGAATGTATAAAACCCATTACAACCATTTAATAACTCATATGTGTACCTCAGCATCTTCACTTCTTAATCTTCCTTTTAAGTTAGCATACAAGTGTGTTACTCTTGAAGCTTTCGAATTGCCTTCTGGGATCTACTAGCACTGAGTCACACACAGCCTGTGAAAAATTTCCAAAGTTTCTCAATATCATTAGTTTTATTCTGAATTGACTATCATGTAAGCACTTACAAACATACAAATACAGATGTGTAAATACATTCACTTTAACAAGGCAAGTTTTTCAAATTGAATGAATATATAAACTATTGCAAAAGAAATTCTCACCTCAAGTTTCTTTCTTATACACTCTCTCACAATTGTAAACTCTAAATCGTCTTTGGACTGGAAAACAGTGACAGCATAAAAAAATGTTAGCTCAATCAAGACAAATACTAAGCTATTATAATTTATAGTAGATGCAAGTGAAATGATTAAGCCACTTATTGTTATAGCAGGCTTAGCTAAACACACCTATAGAAAAGATCCAATCCTGTTTTATGATCTAAAGCCTCTGATCCACATCTGGCTCGGGTTCCAGCCAAAGCTTCACTGCATATGTTGAGCTTCTTTCGGTGAAACAGCCGCTCTGGCTATTCAAATTTTCCAGTTATTAACAAGTAACAATACAATGGAACGAATTACAAATATCTTTCATAACATAATAATGGCCAAAACTTCAATCCACTATCTCAGTTCCAATCACTAAATGAAACAATACAAGTGTAAAAAAAGGATACAAAACATCACTCTATATGGTTGACTTGTTAGCGAGTACAACATGATAAAACATATAAATGATTCTTAGTCCATAAAAGGAGAAGGAAATGAGGGACTTTACAAAGCAATCAAAAGTAAAAAACTAATGATATTGACACTGTAAAGATACTTCAAAGACGAAAAGAACTAGCTTAGCTCCATTATAGAGGTTATAGTTGATGCTTGATCTTTACTTCTTTTTTTTTATCTACCCAGACTTTCAGTCTATAAGAAATTCTAGATAATTCTACCAGTTCAACAAAAAGAGAAAGATTAAGCGCATCAGAACAATTTTAAGAGATACTCTAGAGTAGGCATAAAACAGAAAGGAAATAGCATGGTGGCTGAGGACCTAAGGTACCTGATCATGRCGCACCAATTCAGCAGCTTAAGCTACCAATATCAGTCTTAAAGAGAGTGTAGCAAGCAAAAATATGGTTATATAATAGTTAAGTGAAAGAGGTTAAAAGAGAAGGATAGCAAAAGTCATACACTGCATACAAAGGATGTATGAGGAATGGGCTGCCTCATTGGGACTAAGAATAGTAACTGAGTTATAAATTGGATAATTACAATAATGCTTCATGCATATGATTTTCCTTAAAGGAATCTTACTATAGAAAGGAGTCATGTTGGCTACAAGCTCAAATTCACAAAATACCTTCAAGCAAGTATTAGGGACAGTGGATACATACAGTGTTTCCAATAAAAGCTGGTGCATTGGGTGGCTGAAGCAAAAACTGGTAAGCATTATCACCCTCCACCTAGAACAAATAGTTCAATMCAATCAAGCCATAAAACTCAAGAATCAAGATATAATGTTTACAGGATATAGTAACCTTGATTATAACTAGTATACCTGTAAACAAGCTAACCATGCTAATGGGTCAATATCAGAACTTGTAACTATTCTGCTACTACGTGCAAGAACAGCCTAGAATCAAAAGGAGACATAAGGTAAAGGTCAATCATAGATTAAAAAAACAATGTATACCATACTACATAATGATAAATATCTCCAATGTCTGTACCTTWGTGAGAGCTGAGTTGCTTCTGATCATCTTCAACGCCTTTTTAACAGCAATCTCCCAGTTCTTATAATTGGGAATATGCATAATATCAGCCTTGATTGATGTTTTCGGAAAATCTTTCTGAGCCTTGATGATAACAAAATTGGCCTGTAACATCCAATGATACTCACTTAACAGAAGCTCAAAGTTTCAAAGAAAAAGGTGAATTGCACAAAAGGTTTACCTGATCCAAGGTTGCTTGYAGGGAATCYATCGCTGATTCCCAAGGCCATGAGAGGCCATTGTCCCATGCTATGTTAGCAGCCAGCAAGGACCTTCCTTCAAACTCATCCAATTCAACCTGTCATTCCATGTCTAACATTGGGTTGTTCATATATTAAAATGATACCTAAAGTAATGCCCTATAACTTTAAAAGAGAGATCAAAAGGGTCTACCTGTGGAACCATGAAGTAAAAGGAGCCAAAAGGCTCCCATTCATTCGAAATATCAGTTTTTGCATCAAAACGGATGGCTCCATAAGCACGAACCAAAGGACAACTCTTCGAAAGGAACCTTCACACCACCCAAGTTTTTCAATATATAATTAGCAATCACTTAAAGGTTTTTGTAATCCCTCTTAAAATCTAAACTCAACAAAATCAGAATTCAAACTCGGCTTTTGGTTTCACAGAGTTGATCAAATTACAAGGTCACTGTATTAATTGCAACAAAACATGCTTCCAATACTTGGCTCAAAATTGAATAAAAAATTCACCAAAATCAAATCAAATCACACTACAAATCAAAAGATTCAGCTTATGACAATTTTTTGGCTGAGTTTCTACATCATTAAACAACATATTATGCGTACAACACATTATTTGTTTTAGATTAGTTGGAATTGGACCAAAATTTAAATTTGGTCCAATTCCAACTAATCTAAAACACATGTTAGAATTTGAAATCCATCCTCAGAACTTGTCATTTGAAATCCAACCCATGTACAACACAAGCCCACATAAAACAATAGCTCAAAATTCTCCAAGTATCAAAAGTCGATTATATCATGAGTTCATGACAACTCATATGACATTCTCTCTCTTCATTTGTTCAACTCATAGTAGCATATTGTTCAGAATGCTTTATTACCAAAGCTACATTTAGTAACTGTCCTTCAATTTGTACACAAATCATTCCTTCAATCGAATTTATTGTTAACAATCATTCGTTCAACTCTTCTTCTCTCTAATTTCTCCAATTTACATCCATATATTATTAGAAGAATTTCTGAGAAGAAAGTCAAAAAAAAGTTTATAATTAGATAGATGATGACTAGTGTTTGATTTATTTTGGTACAATTTGCTGTAATTGAGTGATTTGCTAGGTTGAATCGAAAATTTGAAGTATGATCTGACTCAAAATTTCACTCATTCGGCAAGCTAAGCAGGGGGGGAGAGAACGAGAGCGACGAGGATTCTGCGGTGGGGCTTAAGGAAGAAGACGATGGTGGAAGAGATCATTGGAGCAGAAGCTTCTAGTTTTAATTTGTAGTTTGGGGTTTTAGTTCTAATTTTAGTTTTAGTTCCAATTCTAGTTTTGTCATCTTTATTTCTACTGGATTTCTAAATTCTGAAATTGAATTCTCAAGTTCCCCAAACACAAGATTTGGAATTGAATTCTAAAATTTCAAATTCTACATTTGAATTCTTGAATTTGAAATGAAAGGTTGAGGTTTCCAAACACAACCTAAGGTTTTTGTAATCCCTCTTAAAATCTGAACTCAACAAAATTAGAATTCAAACTCGGCTTTTGGTTTCACAGAGTTGATCATATTACAAGGTCACTGTATTAATTGCAACAAAACATGCTTCCAATACTTGGCTCAAAATTGAATAAAAATTCACCAAAATCAAATCAAATCACACTACAAATCAAAAGATTCAGCTTATGACAATTTGTTGGCCGAGTTTCTACATCAGTAAACAACATATTATGCGCCAATTTGATCTGATTCTGTTAAATTTGATCATTAGGTTTTTATCGAACAAAACCATGGAACCCTAAAATTAACCTTATAAATCACAACACACTACAAATTTCACCAAATACATGATCAAAATCCGCGAATTTCGCACACTTAAACAATTGTGGCTTATGATTCTTAATCAGAATATCGAATCAAATCACATAAAACTTAAAAAAGAAATTGAACAACAAAAAAAATAGCAGAAGTTAAGAAGTTAAAATACCTCTTAATGGACTGCCAGTGATCAAAGGAGAAAGGGCGAAAATGGCGAAAATAGACGGCAGCACCAATACCTGCCACGTTGATGAGGTGTTGACCGTTGATGAAAGTGTTGGCGCCGTCATCGAGGAAGAGATCGGAGCCGTTGATTTGGCGTCGTCTACCAGAGAAATAAAATCGAGGAAGATGATGATGATGATGATGAGGTTGTGCATGAAGCCAATCAATGGCTTGTATCTGATCTTCAATTGGTACCTTGCCAAATTAATTCAACAATTTTTAAATTTCTTTGTTTTTATATTCGATATTGGATTGTCCGCCAAATATACTTCACGGTAAATTTTTAAATTCACCACAAGAGTGAAAAATTAAGTGAAACTTTCTGCCCCAAGAATTGTAATGGTATATAGAATATTGATGATTCCATGAGATCTTAGCAGAATGATTAACAAGAATCATACGAGTATAAGAATAAGAATATACAAAGTAAGATACTTCGTAATTTCGTATGTCAAGAACTCAAGATGTTTGAATTTTTATTTTCTATAATAAGTTTGTGTATAGTTGATCCACTTTGATTGTACTGTGAAATATTGACTATTTTTTTTTTACGAGAAGAAAAAAATCAATTAATTAATATCGTTAATTACATCCCAAATTGCAATTTCAGGCATCTCTTTGATCCAAACTCTAAAATTTTCGAAACTACGACTACTATTAGTTAACCTATGGGCAACTTTGTTTCCTTGCTTTCTCGCAAATGAAGAGGAAAAATATTGACAACTTTAAGGTTTGATAAGTGAATTTCATTTAATATTTTTATTAGATTGATTTCATTTTCACATAAATTTCATTCCAACATCAAATTTATCGATTAGATTGTGTTTTAAGTTAAAACTTTTAAAACATCATAACCCTTTCTCTTGCATGCGAACAAGAATGTTTTATAAAAATCAAGTAAAGTCTATTTTTAAACACGCCTATTTCTGTTGTCATTATGTACAATGTTTTAAAACTTTAACTTAAAACCATACGTATGTCTGGTCAATAAATTTGATGTGGAAACGAAATTTATGTGAAAATGTCGTATATAAAAATCAAGTAAAGTCGATTTTTAAACACGTCTATTTCCGCCGTTATTATCTAAATACACTTATCAAGGTGCATCCGTATAGCATATCTAAATAAAATTGATGTGGAAACAAAATTTATGTGAAAATGTCATATAAAAATCAAGTAAAGTCGATTTTTAAATAGGTCTATTTCCACCGTCATTATCTAAATACACTTATGAAGGTGCATCTGTAGCACATCTAATCTTATGTAACGTAACTAATTACTGTACTAGATTGCATGAATGTTGACAATCTCGTTCATCGTACCAATACATTTATACATCCTCTCATCTTCCTCTAGTTTTGTTGCTTTGTTTCGTATGAATGCACCCTTCATTCTACACCACTAGCAAAGATTTTCAGGATAAGGAAATGGATAATACTACTACATTATTACACTAGCATTTTTGTATTGCACATGTCACAAGCTCATTATTATTAGAGTAGTATTATATGTTTATATCCATACTTCAATTATCATGAATTCTTGATGATGAGATGCCATAAGACTAGCATTAGCAATATGCCCGCGCAATACACAAATGCAATGCGCGAGCATATTTGGATAATCCATGAATTGGTAATGGTAGCGTATCATATTAATAATAAGACATACGACATCATATTGAATAATTCGTAATGAAATTGGAAACAAGGAAATAAATAAACACTTGAGGCGTAAAGCATACCTGAATGCGAATGAGGCCGGAGGAGACTTCCGAATACGGAGGAAGGCGGGACGATAATCTTAATTCAGAAATTGCTGAGTTAAGACGGTCCAGAGCGAGTGCCGGTGATGAAACGGGAGGGAGGGACCGGGTTTCGATGACGCCGAGTGGAATTTTGAGATCACTCTGGCAGCCATTCATCGACATTGAAGGACATAGCTTGTAGTGAGACTGAATAGGAGGCAGCTTTGTTGTTGCAGCAACTAGTGATGATGGTTCATTGTCAAGAAATCTTGTACTTGTAATGCATTTTCCTACTGAAAATACTGCTGCTACCATTTTTTTGGTTGAGAAAAGAAGGCTAATAATGTTGTTGGTTTAGTATAAATTCATTTGAGGAATAATCAATAATGTTGCTCTGCTTCTGTATTTTGATTTTTAAGTGGGGCAGCAAAAGAAATGGAAGCATGTTTCGTTTATATAGCCAACAAAAGAAGTGGGCTCTCATCTTTGTTGTGATTTCGTAGAGTTGGCGCAAATTGACTTTTATGGAGTGTATTTAATTACTCCCTCCGTAACATAAAACTTGCAACGATGGGACATAAAGTAGAGAGGAAAAATGTCTCATCGTTGCAAGTTTTATGTTACGGAGGGAGTACTATATATTTGATTGGTTGTAATTTTGACACTGTGGTTGTAATTAAAACTTACAACTGCAAATGAGCCCATATGCTCAAACAAACCACCAGAAGACATAGGGGTGTTTCGCAATCAGCCGTTGATTGCTAGCTATTGGCTAGTTGAACTAACCGGTGATTGTTGGTTGTTCGATAAAATCATAAAAACATACTTCGTATTTGACAAATTTAAATGTTGGATTTTATAGTGTAAAATGACATTTATGGAAATCAATATTTTATTCCACTTATACTTTTTATCATATACTATTAATTATCATGAATTAATTACCAATAATTAATAATTATAAATTATTGATTATCAATTATGAAATATTAATTGTTAATTATTAATTACTAGCAATGGATGTATTATCGTTAAAATGAGCAACATAACATTAAGAGAATGTGTGTTTAAACAAAGCTAAATTTGTAATTTGTTAAGTGAGCAGCCAAAAGCCAGAAGTTCCACTAGCTTTTGGCTTACAAGGTAGTCAACAAGCTAGTAAACAAATACGAGTACTTTTTTTTTTTTTTTTTTTTTTGTGGCTGATTGACAAACTTGACAAGCCAAAAGTCAATCCACAAGCTGGTTTCCAAACACCCCCATAACATAAAGAGAATGTTGCTCATTGATCTTTCGATCAAAACTAAACTATTTTGATTATATATCAAAAGGTAATTTTGAATAAAAATACATGTTATTTAAAATGTATGTGTATTATACAGTCCACTACTAAGCAGGGGAGAGATATAGCAAATTAGCAACACACTTTGTTGTTAGGTGGGAATGTGGGATATACAAGTAATTGGCATATCCCTAAGAGGCTAAGACATCAAATCAAAATTTAACACGATACCCTAAATCATTTCCTTTCATCTTAATCATAAATTTTCATCTTCAATTCATAATAAAATAGACTTTTAACAACTAACCAAATGGTCATCTATCCTCCTATGCTACGGGTTTGTAGTTCGTACATTATACTCCGCCTTTGTTCATTAAACTTTGCAAATTTCAAATGAGCAAAGATATAGTAGCCAAAAAAAATCACAAATCACAATGATGATTGCTGTATTAGATCACATCTTTGAATTAAGCTAATCGCTTGATGAAAGAAGACCTGGCAAAGTAATCCATATGTCCAATGGTGTTAATACAGCCAAGAATTCCTGCGAATCTGCAAACGAAAGAAGGGGGCAATCAGTTAAGCATCATCAATCAACATAAAGATTGTTATAATCAATCAGCTACATAGTTCACATGAATTCGAGGTTGAATACCTCCACATCCAAAATCAAAGTTAACAAAACCCCAAACTCATTCCCAGAAAAAACCAAAATCATGTCAACACATAGGTGATAAAGTAATAAAACCCATCAAGTGGCAGATTGAAGCAAGATACCTACATTCCATGCTTACGAGGATGGTGTGTTTATCATCATTCTCTGCCGATCTTTTGCAGCTTGCTCTTTGCTAAATCAAGTTTTTCTGCATAATGTTTCACTAAGGACCTTAGATAGGTGAAATTAAGAGACAGGCGAAACTAAGAAAAACATAAATGGTTGAATGTGTTGCACTCAAAGAAAACAAAACAATGCCCTCATTTTCTCAAATTGCTTACTCTG
This sequence comes from Bassia scoparia, assembly GCA_008642245.1. Classification (NCBI taxonomy): domain Eukaryota; kingdom Viridiplantae; phylum Streptophyta; class Magnoliopsida; order Caryophyllales; family Amaranthaceae; genus Bassia; species Bassia scoparia. The sequence continues at coordinate 40,788 of SNQN01002246.1, read as the reverse complement.
CTCAGATGTGATAGCTTTCTGCATAGTTGTACGAAAGAATATGTCTCCATTCTTCACATAGACAGGCTGGCCGAATAAAAACACCAAGATGAGGCAAATAGCTGAATAACTTGACATCAATTAATCAAAAATGAAGTGCACTTGCTGGTGTTTAGAAAGAAAAAAAGCTTCAAAAACCATCCTTTGCAGAAAAAAGCAAAATAAAATTTAAAACTGAACTTAAAAATAAAAATCAGCACGATATAATCCTATATGCATTCTGAAGATCTCATATGCCTGGTATTTACCCAGATTATGTTAGCTCCGTTTCTGAAAAATGTACTCATTATGCAAGTCTTTCAAAAGTTAGAACTTAGAAGACTTAGATCCCTGTTTGTGTATCGGTATGTACTTGAATAGAATGATCTCACTTCTCCCTCTCTCCCTTGCTTCTATTTTCTGGTTCTGAACTATTTTCCTCCCGCCCAATCAGTAAATAAAGCTCATTTTACCCCGTGATCTTAAGTCACACCAAAAATACCATAATTTCATCTCTCGTCAAAATGTATAACATCAAGCCTGCTCTTCATTATACAATCATTTCTCTTATATGAAGTAAGCGACCCAATGACAAATAAATAAACTTCTGACAATGCCAGCTTTAATACCAAAGCCATGGATGTGTAAGTGCGTAGCAGACTGACAACTACAATTCTACAAACAGCATAGCAAGGATGGCTAAACAATAATCCATCCCCATTTCCCCAAGCATTGGCAAGTTTATTTTAAAGTTTAAGGCTGCCTTTTTTCGAAGTCTGATCAAATACAGCTAGACACAACGAGCAAGATGCATCAACAGCAGCGATGATTAAAAGCATAGCAAATACCAATGTACACGAACAAAGCAAGAGAAATAAATAAATTGAATTGAAAATCTTATATCCAGGCAAGCTAAACTTCCAAGAGAAAGTCCATTACTTGTAACTTCTCTGGATCAAAATCAATGTAACAGAAACATCTTACGCACCAGGCGCTATAGCTCATACACAGATATTGATTGCTTTATCCTAGCCATTGGCCACTAAAACTTAACAAAACCAGTATAGAAAGAAACTACTCTAGTCTTCCATAGTTCCATGGATTAAAGCCTCGTCATACATACGGCAGAATCGGCATCAAATGTACAATCATACACAGAAGCGGTGCGTTAATCAGAAACTAACATTATCCTTAAAAACTCGAAAACCTAATTGGCTAATTTCGCCAATTTCAACTCTTAATATGCTGCGTTAGTGAATCCAATCATCTCATTGCAAAATTATTGTTCAGATTACACGAAAAGGACAAGAATGCATCATCTATCACCAATTCAACTAAAGTTGTCGTCAATTTAATGAATTGCAGCAAAACGAAGTAAACAAATTAAATCAATGTAGCAATTCGATCAATTATTAGGGTTTATAAAACACAATTGGCTTAATAACTTAGGAAATAAAGAATCAAACCCTAGAAGAAGGTAGACTGTTGAGCTCTCCAATTGCAACCTCGTGTCGCCGAATCTACACAAATTGACGAGCCACGAAAACATTGAATTAGCATAAAAAAAAAAGGTGATTTGAAAAGAGACAGAAAATAGACCAAGGAAGAAAAATAACCTCCTTAGAAAGATCATACTGAGGAGTTGAAGAAGGTGAAGTTTGTGAGGATGATGATGAGGGAGACGCCATTGGTATTCGAGTTGTGACACACTGATATTCTGCCCAGAAGCAGCAGCGCGCTCACTTGAAATTCAGTTGATTTCAGCGCATTTTCTGTTAGAGGAAAGATAAAGGAATCACGGACAAACGGAGTTAATAAGAAAATAACGGGGTCTGTTACCATAAATGGACAATGAACCGCTAAAACTACATGGACGCATTGGACCAATTTCATAAGAGGCCACAAATAAAACTTGCTTGTAGTTGGCCTTTCATGAAAGTTTGTGAATACATAGAGGTGTTGTTAATTTGTTAGTTGGCAAAAACAAATTTTCTAATACAAGGGTTTGATAATAGTACTCTCTCCGTTTCATGAAGTTCATGTCACTCCCGTTTATTTTACTATTCACAAGTGAAGAAAATCTTATAAATAATTATCAATGTATAGTTATAAATATAGTCATGTGAGATATTCTTTGATTCGTATGAATGAATAGATTATTAATATTTAATTAATACAATTTTCTCAAATGCTTAACTAAAGATATAAACAATACAAAACATGCATTGAAAAGTGTATGAATAGTAACTGGCAGGATTTTCATGAAACTGAGGGAGTTGTAATTTTTCTAATACAAGGGTTCGATAATACTTCGTAATAGAAATTTTTCTAATACAAGGGTTCGATGTAATAGTGATTTTTCTAATACGAAGTACGAGTACAATGGTTTGATAATAATAGTGATTGCATTTATTGTACTTCGTAGAAGCAAATTAATTATCAAGTAACATTTTAATATAAAAATATAATATATAATCTGAACGCAAAACAATAAATTTTTTAACCAAATAGCGTTTTAATATAATCTGAATGTAAAACAGTAAATATTTTTTACCAACTAGCGTTTTAATCCCATTCAACTACAAAAGCTACTTTGACAAAATCATCACCTTACTTTGAAATTGAGGCCATATATCAATGAATATATGCATTAATAAGTGTAACACCCAGCAGTAAGCAATATTCATACACCAATTCAATTGGTATTTACTATCATCTAAATATGCTATTATTTCAGTTGTCTTCTGCTTTCAGATCTTGCATACTCTTCGAAGACTTGCAATTCTGTGTAACTACTTACTCATTCCAATATGGTCAGATCTTGACAAATCCAAGTATTGCAAAAATTGAACTTTCATTTCATTTAAAGTTCGAATTCAATAGATTTCATGTTCATTTGTTCTTTTTATCACTTTTATTAATCCTTTTAGAAATGTGTTTGATTATAAACTGGGTATGGTTTTTGATTAGACTTAGTTTTAGCTTAGGCCTGTTTACTGTTTGGAACTTGCGTTTACTGCACTTGATTGAATTACTTTTTGCTGAGTACACGTATGAATATTGTTGATTATAAACTTATATTACTTTTACAGTTGACATATACCAAGTCTATCTAATATAATCTTGACTTTTGTTGAAGTGTTATCAGATAGATTTTTCATTCTTACTTATTGAAATTTTCAGAGCTTGATTGTAAGTTAAGCTGGCGAAAGAGAGAATGTTATAAATTTATAATTAATCATTTAGTCCCCCACCCTAAACTTTGTAACATGGGCCACATTTTACGAGAGTCTTTTAATCTATGTTGCAAGATTTGGAGACGGATGAAATATAAATTTGTCGTCATTTGTTTTTGAGATGGAATCGCTAGGATTTGCCTCACCTTGTCACTTAATTAATAATGAAGAATCTCTTTTCCTATGCTTCACTAATCATGTCCAATTATTGATGATTTTCTTAGAGGATTAAATACTTGAAGAGATGCAATAAGACAGTGAAAATCTCTTAATTAGCGATTACTTGACAGTTGATGTTCATCTGGTTTGTATTTTAATTTTGAAATACTCACTAGTATCACGTTGATGATGGAATGGTATCACATTGTGTTTTGCTTAGGTAAGGAGTGGAGGAAGAAACAAATCAAGAAGATAACAGACAAGTGTTGATCGTGTGTCAGCTTCAACCGAAATGTTACACTGTCGTTTAAGAGCTGTATATAGCCGTCCTGATTGTTTACAAGTAAGTGTCGATGCTCTCTTATTTGTGACAATTATAGTGACTTACTGACTCCATGAATAAAAATGGTTTCGAGTGCCTGGCTGTTGCAGTTCTCACACAATATACCAGCCACACTTTGATCTCCATCAAAAGACGATGTTAGAGCCTTGATGGAGGTATTTGATCTCTTTTTGACGCTTTAGACTTGTGCATACATACACATCTAGTGCATACATAAGGCTTCACTCATTTCACCTGACATGATTTGGAATTTCTATCTGAACTTGGCAATGCTAAGACAGCCTTATGCATGATGAATTACATTTTAATGAGTGATGATTTCTGGTTGCAGAAGTGTGACTTGAATTTAGATGAGAACTCTGGGCGTGAGAATTTGTAAATAATTTATGGAGGAGCTGACTTGACACTTTAGCACGGTACGCAGTGACTTATCATCAGTCTGGTGTGGCACAAAGTAGCCATAGCGACAAAGAGGGCAACACAGAGTGTCCGGGTTGGGGAAAGTGTGCAAGTACCTAATTCCGATTAATTGCTCCCTTTTTTTACCCTCGCTGTGTTGCATCCAAAGGCGCTAGCCAGGATCACTGATCAGTGATCACTAAAAGATGTCTCTCATTTTCTGTGCTTCAAAGTCAGACATTTGTAATATTGTTTTTCCCGTCTATATCTTATTCTTTGAAAGAAGTTTGTGATGAGTATGCTTATGCTGGGTGTTACACTTATAATGCATTATTCTATATAATGCTCATTTCAAAGTAAGGTGATGATTTTGTCAGAAGTACCTTTTGTAAGTTTGAATGGGATTAAAAACACTGTTGGTAAAACAATTACCTGTACTTGCCATTGAGATTATATTAAAAGCTTTGGTTAAAATTTTTGTTGCGTTATTAGTTGTATATTTATTTAAATTAAAAGTCTACTTGATAAATTTCTTCTACGGAGTACAATAAATGCAATAACTATTAATATCAACCATTGTATGTCGTACTTGTATGAAAAATCCTATACATTCGAGACCTGTATTAGAAAATCTATTTATTGAACCCTTATATTCAGAAAAGATAACTATTATTATCAAACCTGTTATGAAATTTATTTTAGCCATAACAAGATTAACAAGTGATTGCTCTGATATGATATCACAACTGTGTTAGAAAAGGCAGGACTACAAGCAGGTCGGGTTTATTTGCTGGCCTGCTTAATACATAGTTAGATAATTGTCGTACTCGCATATAGTCTGCGAGTCATGATGTTGGGTTAGGTGGCCGGTATCTAGTGTGCTTCGGGGAGACCTTTCTATTACCGTCTGATCGCGATTTCCTTATCTTCTTAACAGAATCCTGAATGTCATGATACTGGACTTCAAAGTTTGTTATCCTGTCTTGCGTGTCTTCCTTCAGATGCGCTGAAGTGATTCAATACCCTACCTTCAGAATCGTGTGTCACTGACTCGAATACCAAGGCGTCTCCCTCATATCATCATCCAACTTCACCTTTTCAATCCTCAGTAGATCTTCCTAAGGAGGCTTACTTTTTCTATCTGGTCTTTGATTGGGTCGTGCGTGGTTAGTTAACATCCGTACTCTTTTCGATATAGACTTTATGCTTTCAAGTTTTCGTGTCCGTCAATGGTGTAGATTCGGCGACACGAAGTTGCATGGAGGTCACATCTACTTCTTTCTAGGGGTTTGACTTTTATTTCCTACCGTTATTAAGCCAATTTGTTTATAAACCCTAATAATTTGATCGATTGGCTATCTGAATTTATTTTTAACTTCGTTGTGCCAGTTCATTAATTGACGACAACTTTAGTGTGAATTGTTAGCATGATTGCATTCTTTGTCGCTTTTCGGGTGTAACCTCGAAAAATAATCTTGGCAATGGAGATGATTGGCATTCACTAACGCAGCCATAGTAGAGAGTTGAAATTTGGCGAAATTAGGCCAATTAGGTTTTCAGTTTTTAAGGATATGTATTTCTGATTAACGAGCCGCTTCTGTCTATATTGTCACATTGATGCGCGATTCTACGTATGTATGACAGCTGTTAATTCAACCACTATGGAAGACTAGAGTGTCTTTCTATATGTTTTGTAAGTTTTAGTGGCCAATGGTAGGTATAAAGCAATAATATCTGTGTTGAGCTATAGCCGCGCTGTGCGTAAGTCGTTCTGGTTATCAATGTGATTTTTCTGCAGGAATACAAGTAGATAAGGTACTTTCTCTTGGAAGTTTACGCTTGACTGGAGTGTATAGATTTTCAATTCAATTTATTTATTTCTACTTGGCTTTGTCGTGTACATTTATTTGGTATGCTTTTAATCATCGCTGCTGTTGATGCATCTTGCTCGTTGTTCTAGCCTGTATTTTGATCAGACTTCGAAAAAAGGCAGCCTTAACTTGTAAAATAAACTTGCCATGGCTTGGCGGAAATGGGGATAGGATTGATTGTTTACAGCCATCCTCTATGCTGTTTTGTAGAATTGTAGTTGTCAGTCTGCTACCACATTACACATCCATTGGCTTTGGTATTGAAAGCTGCATTGTCGAAGTTTATTTTTGTCATTGGTCGCTTACTTCATATAAAGAAATGTATTGTATAATGAGAGAGGCTCCCTGATGCTATACAGTTTGAGAGAGAGAATTATGGTATTTTTGTGTGAAACTTAAGATCACAGTAAATGAGCTTTAATTTACTGTTGGCGGGAGGATAATGTTCAGAACAGGCAAATAGAAGCAAGAGAGAGGGAGAAAAGTGAGATCATTCTATGTTCAAGTACATACCGATACACAACAGATTAGTCTTAAGTTCTAACTTTGAAAGACTCTGCATAATGAGTACATTTTTCAAGAACGGTGCTAACATAATCTGGGTAAATACCAGGCATATGAATCTTCAAATGCATGATAAGTGATTTTATCGTGCTGATTTTACTTATTTTTATTCAGTTTAAATTTTATTTTCTTTTTTCTGCAAAGGATGTTTTGAAGCTTTTTTTCTTTCTAAACACAGCAAGTGCACTTCATTTTATTATTGATGTCAAGTTATTACAGTATTTTGCCTCATCTTGGTGTTTATTCTACCAGCCTGTCTATGTGGAATGAAGACACTATTCTCTTAGCGCGTACAAACTATGTCAAAGAGCTCATCACATTGAGCAGACGTAACAGCAAGTTTAGAAAATGAGGGCAGTTTGTTTTCTTGTGAGTGCACACTTCAACCATTTGTGTTTTCTTCGTTCCGCCTTCTCTTTATTTCTCACCTATTCTAGTCTGTATGAACATTCATGCGAGAAACTTGATATTGCTACAAAGAGCAGCTGCAAAGATCGGCAAATATATAAACACGCATTACCACCTACGGGTAAGCATGGAAATGTAAGGTATCCTTGCTTCAAATCTGCCCTGATGGGTTTATTACTTTATCACACTAGTGTGACATGATTTTGGTTTTTTTTCGGTGATGGTGGGGTTACTGTACTTTGCATTCTTGGATGTGAGGTATTCGAACCTCAAATTCGATGTGAAACTAGTTGGTTGATATCAACAATTTATGTTGATTGATGTGCTTAACTTGATTGCCCCTTCTTCCGTTTGGCAGATTCGCAGGAATTCTTGCTGTATTACACATTGGACATATGCATTTACTTTGCCATGGTCTTCCTTTCATCAGCATTAGCCTTAATTCAAAGATGTGACTAATCAGCAATCATCATTGTATTTGTGATTTTTGGCTACTATTATCTTTGCATCTGTGAAATTTGCAAATGTTTAATGCAGGACAAAGGCGGAGATAATGTACGACTAAAAACCCTAGCAAGGGATAGATGACATTGTGTTATTGTTTAAAGTCTATTTATATGAATGAAGATGAAAATTATGATTAGAATGAAAGGAAATGATTTAGGGTATTCGTGTTAAATTTGATTGTGGCTTAGCCTCTTAGGGATATGCCAATTATTGGTATATCCCACATTCTACCTCTAAACAGAAGTGTGTGCTAACTTGCTATATCTCTCCCCTGGCTTAGTAGTGGACGATATAATAACACATACATTTTAAAATAACAGTATTTTTATTCAAATTACCTTTGATATATAACAAAATAAGTTTATTTGAGAAGATCAATGACATTCCTCTTTGATGTTATGGGGTGTTTGGAAACCAGCTTGTGGATTACTTTTGGCTTTGTCAAGTTTGTCAATCCAGCACAAAAAAAAAAAAAAAAAAAAAAGTATCGTATTTGTTTACTAGCTTTTGTGACCTACTTGTAGACCGAAAAGCTAGTGGAATTCTGGCTTTTGTGCTGCTCACTTATTAACAAATTACAAATTAGCTTTGTTTAAAAACATACATTACCTTAAGTGTTATGTTGCTCATTTTAACTACTACACATTGCTAGTAATTAATTAATTAACATAATTTCATATTGATATCAATAATTATAATTATTAATTGAATTGGTAATTAATTCATGTATTAATAGTATTTGATAAAGTATAGTGGAATAAATATCTGATTTCCATAATGGTCATTTTACACTATAATCCCACATTGAAATTTGTCAAATACGAAGTATGCTTTTTATGATTTTACGACAACCAACATCACGGTTAGTTTCACTAGCAATAGTAGCATCAACGGGCTGATTGCGAAACACCCCTATGTCTTCTGGTGTTTGTTTTGAAGATATGGCGTATTGCTTTTGTAGTTTTAATCTACACCACAGTGCAAAATTACACCAATCAAATATATACGTCCCTCCGTAACATAAAACTTGCGAACGATGAGACATTTTTCTCTCTACTTATGTCCCTTCGTTTGGCAAGTTTATTTACGGTAGGGATAATTAAATACACTCCATAAAAGTCAAAATTTGCGCCAAACTCTTACGAAATCACAAAAGATGAGAGCCACTCTTTGTTGGCTATATAAACGAACAGCTCCATTTCTTTGCTGCCCCACTTAAAAATCAATACAGAGCAGAGCAAATTTTGATTATCCTCAATGAATTTATACAAACATCAACATTATTAGCCTCTTTTCTCAACAAAAGGAGCAGCATAATTTTAGTAGGAAAATGCATTAAAGTACAAGATTTTTGACAATGAACCATCATTCACTAGTTGCTGCCACAACAAACGCTGCCTCTATTCAGTTCTCACTACAAGCTAATGTCCTCAATTCGATGAATGCTGGGCCAGAGTTATTAAAATTCCACTCGGCGTCATCGAAACCCGTCCCTTCCTCCCGTTTCATCACGCGCACTCGCTCGGAACCGTCTAAATCAGACAATTTCTGAATTAAGATTGTTCTCGCCGCCTTCCTCCGTATTCGGCAAGTCTCCTCGCGCTATTCGCAATTCCAGGTTATGTTTACGCTCAAGTGTTTACTTATTTCCTGTCTTCAATTTCATTACGATATTTCACATTGATGTCGTATGTCTTATTATAAATGATCAGCGCTACCATTACCATTCATGGATTATCCCAAAATATGCTCGCGCATTGCATTTGTATTGCGCGGGCATATGCTAATGCTGTCATATGAATCTCATCATCAAAATTCATGATAATTGAAGTATGATATAAAACTATAATACTACTCTAAAATAATTGAGCTTGTGACATTGTGCAATAAAAATGCTGTATTATGTAGTAGTTTATCCATTTCCTTATCCTGAAATTTGCTATGGTGTAGAATGAAGGGTGCATTCATACGAACAAGCAACAAATAGAGGAAGATGAGGATGTAAAAGTATTGGATACGATGAACGAGGATTTGTAACATTCATGGCAATCTAGTACCAGTAATAGTTACGTTACATAGATTAGATGTGGCTACAGATGCAACCCTTCATAAGCGATTAGATTGACGGTGAAATAACCCTATTTAAATTCGGACTTTACTTGGTTCTCATCAACATGTGCCCGAAACTCGCGGCATACTATTGCCCCATTACAATACATATCTATTTGTGTATCCTTCGCTCGGATCCGAGACTCGCCACTTAAAGACCGCCTCCTACCCGTAATTTCGTTTTGAGCATCACTCATTCAACCTCAACAAGCCAGCGATGCACCAGAATGCAACGTTGCGCTTCGAAATCGTCCTATCGCATTCACTTTATCCTCGCATAGGAAGCCCTCTCGCCGCATATGCCCTACTAGCCAGCGCCCCTATCACCCACTACTTGAATTTTCCAAGATTAAGAGGTGCGTGCCCCTGTCCATATGCAATCCCACAGCTCTCTATGGTTCATACCATGCCCCTACCTCCTATCGGTTGCATTATGTCTGTGTTACCCCATGAACACCGTCATCCGTCTATCCATTTTAAGTATAGATCTAGCCCCATCGATACACTATGTTGTTGAGAGAGGATTCAAAATTATGTCGTTGCTCTTCTTAATTACTCAACAGACTTTTCCTCTTTGCCTCTCTACTCCTTTGATCTCTCTCTATATATAACATACTGTGCTAACCTTGTTTTGCCGCGAAACTTCGTCTCTTCATCACTCGAAATTCTATCTCTCTCTAAGTGCTCTGCTCTAAAAAATTCAAATTCGAAAACCTGTTCATACAGAGTACTTCAGCATCTTCTTCGATCAAAAAACCAAAATTCGCAACATAAACCGGCACTCAAGAACAACAAGGAGGAGGGAGGGGAAGAGGACGTGCAAGTGATTCCCTTCACACTCTACTCAGGGAACACTAATTGCCCCTCAAACCCTCTCAACGATCAAACCAAACTAAACCGCGTTTCTACTATTAGCTTTTCCAAACCTCTTCTCCCAAAATCACCTTACCACACAAACAATCACCCTCACGCAAAAATCAACACAACCACATCAATGGAGATTGTGCCTCTCGATGGGTCCCTTCGAAATTGTTGTGTCCACCATTAAGGAACCAACACATCTAAGGGGACTCCAGAGGTACGACGGACTCTAAACAAGTGTTGGAGGATGTGTGACTAAAAACGCGCCATAGAACTC
>SNQN01002246.1:0-14229 GCA_008642245.1 Bassia scoparia | reverse complement strand
AACAGCAAACACACAAGTTTTGAAAATAAGAAAAAAGGAGAAAAAAATGAAAGTTTTGATGAAATGAATCTGAAAAGAGAAAAGAGTAACTGACAAGAGAAGAAGAAACACAACAAAAAGTAGAAAGACAGACTCGAAAAGAGTAACGATCAAACATAAACTCCGTTACAGTGGATAATTGGACCCCGTTATAATACAATTGGGCCGCCGAAAAATTAGAAGGCCTCACGAACTGTTTCATATGAGGCCTGCCTCATATAAAAGTTTGTGTTTGCAAAAATAATAGTGTGATTTTGTCATATTCTAGTTTCATTTTAGCATATTCTTGGTTCATTTTCACCAATCTTAGTGTGATTTCGTCATATCCTTGATTCATTTAAGCATATCCTTGTGATTTGCAAAAAAAAAAATCATAGTGTGATTTGAAGGAAAAAAAATCTGACAGCAAACTGTCACGTGGGACCTGCCCGAAAAAAGACCAAAATGCCCCTTGCTGCATTGTCAAATACAGCAGACTGCTGCATTTAACATTTCTACCGAACTTAGGTAGAAGTTGCAATTTAGGTACCATAAAGTTGCAACTAAGGTGCTCTAAATAAATAAAATTCCGTTAACTTGATGTAAAATTTAACAATCAAATTAGTAAATTAAATACAAAGTTAAAAGAACAATTAAAATAAAGGATTAATTATTATAAAAAAAAACCAACCACTTCTCTCCCAAATAAAATCATTCGATCCATAAAACAAAACTGATGCTTTTTATTAATCATTAAAAAAAAAATCAGCAAAACAAAGTGTTTATTCACTCAGCCAGGATTACCAATTTTCACAAAAAAAAAAAATTGAGTTCTCAACAAACACAAACCATAACTTCAATAGCTCTACAAGATCTTGCAATGTCTAAAAGAAATCAAAAGAGGGGAAACACAAAGTAAGTTTCAATAACTAATTACTCCTTATAACAACTGAATTACACTATTTTTCAGCTATTAAAATAATAATTATAATAGCAAATGAATTAAATATATTCAAGATTCTTGAAATTTTGAGATATTTTTTTTTTTTTTTTTTTTTTTTTGCAGTTAATACCTGAAGATGAAGATGGAGCAATTGTATTACAGGACCATCTCAACCAAAAGCTTAAGCTGATAGTTGAGGACCAGGAATATAATATATACTCTAACACTCCCCCTCACATGAAAGGCCCTTTGGACTTGAAATGTGGACGCAACACAGGCCCACTCATACCTGGCGCGAATTAATTCCACTTAGAAGGGAGAGGGAGGTGAGATTCGAACCCGTGACCTCTGTGTCACGCTGGCTCTGATACCATGTTACAGGACCATCTCAACCAAAAGCTTAAGCTGATGGTTGAGGCCCAGGAATATAATATATACTCTAACAAATTGAGAGATACAAAGATGATGCAGTTGGAGATGAGCTGAGTATGGATCCTCTCCATTTTTTAGAGGAAATGGAAAGTCCATTTCCTTATCTAGTGGTTGAGATTCTTTGGAAATGAATTAAGGGGGAAAATAGGGGGATTTTGCAATTTTTATATCTAAGTTAAGTGATTTTCAACCACTAAATGAAAGGAAATGGACTCTTCATTTCTTCTAAGAAATGGAGAGGATCCATACTCAGATGAGCTAATGCAGATGAAGATTCTTCTTTTTTTGCTTTCTTTTTATTTTTATTTTTCTTTTCCGGTGGGATTGGTACTTGGTATCCCACGTGTAGTCAGGGGCGGATCTAGAATCCTCAAAATGGCAGGGCACCAACCTTTCTATGAAAATTACTTCAAATTGTCAGCCCAATAAGCCTTAAAATTTGAACCCTTGAACAGGCCTAAATTTATTAGCCCAATCATTAAAGCTCAAAATTAACAACTGATTGCTTATTATTCATTAACTCAGAATGACTGCCCCTATTAATACTTCACAAACTTTTCTTTTTTAGCAATTTTGTCGATGTGGGAAACTTTTCTTTATTGTTTCCGATTTTGTGACTCAAATCACTCAATCACACAAACCCTCAGGCTTTGCTGTTGACAAGAATATTATCTCACGTTATATCCTAGATCCTAAGCATTTAGCTTGCTTTGAAGAAATCCCTTAAAGATAAAATGTAAATATTTAGCTAAGTCAAAGTACAGTTGTATGTTTTTGTTACCTAAATGTAGGATAGACTTACTGTATAGTTTGTACCCCATTTCTATAATAACCAACAATTATGCTGAGTACTGTCGTAAATCTGTACTTAATACAATGACAAAGCAATGAAATAGTCACGAAATATTCTCATCTTCTTATAATCGCAATCAGCTTTTCAAAATTGTAATCAAATCTTATTGCTTTTTATTGCAGAGAAGGAGATGAAGAGTCTGACATATTACAATCTTCAATATGGACAATAGGAATCAATTATTAAGATTAAAGTATAAATAAAATAACAAGAAAATCAATTACCTGAACATTAAGCTTGATAAAATGTAATTAGGAGATTACAAACCAGTCCAAATGAACAGAGGGGACCTGACAACTCACGAATTATCGCCATCGCCAGTTCTTCTCATTCTCATCAAATTTTCAATAACGAAATATCTTAACAAAGGATATGATTATCAATAGGCACGTTAAATGAATAAGCTCAGTGCTCTTGATAGGGATAAATCTCTAAACATTTGTCAGAAATACACCAACTTCTGCTGGCATATACATCGTTCTGCAAGACTTTCAAAACACCATCCCCACATCGAAAAAACAAAGAAGTTTATATTGATTCTATATAGTTATAACTTGTATTTGTTGATACAGCTGTAGTCTGAGAGTTAACTAAGTAAGTTACTTGGCTTTATCAATGCTGTAAATGGTGGGCCATACTTGTTTACTTATCAAAGCCATTTTTTTTTGAAAAATGAAATAGGGCACGTACCTACCTGCCCAACTGGTAGGTCCGCCCTCGTTGTAGTTCAAGTGTGGTGTTCAACGAAATAATTTGAAGCAATTGTTTTGTATCCACGAGAACAATTTAACTAGTGATTTGGTTTATTTAATTTATGCTTAGTTAATGTTTTTTTTTTTATGTAAATTGACTAATTGGGATGTTAAACTTAACACCAAGTAATGGAATCTGTTTAGATACTTTAGTTGCGACTTATTACCTAAGTTCTGGTACCTTGTATTGCATTAACCACGAAGTTCTACCACTTCTATGCTATCATAGTACGTTCATGAATTCCTATATCCCTATCAGTTCACTTTATTCCATTAGGATATATAGAAATTATTTTTTAATTGTGATCTTATTATGTAAAATTCATCATACACTTGCAAACTATGTGCATTAAACAGTGCAACTTTATTTGTTACTCTTCCATCTAAATATACTTTTAACCTCACTTCTCATATTATTACTTCGTATTAGTTTTCATATTTTACACCAAATAGTGTGATGTTAAAGGCACACTTTTTGATGTGTTGCGGAGTTGCCTTAAATTCTTGCAGAGGGGTATGTGTGTGCCTTTAACGAACCCTACAAGTAAATGAGGATAGAAAGTAAAAACTTCATGGAATGGAGGGAGTATTTGATTAATGTTTCAAATATATGATTATATTAGGTTTTTCCAAGTGTACTCATCAAATTGGGCAAAATTCCCAATGGTCTCACTGTAAGTTTCAAAATCCCGTTGTACACATGGAATTGAGGTTTAATCCCAATTCAACAATTTTAGACAAAAAAAAAGAAATAAAGTTGGTTGACAGGCTGTCGCGTACTTATCAAAAAATAACCTATTAGAAACTAACCTGCAGTTAGTTGGTAACAGGATCGTATCCACGAGGAACACAACTACTGATTATTGAATAAAACACGTAAACTAGCAGAAGAAATTGGTTTTGTGATTTAATTAAACTACTTTAAACTAATGACTACGATTAATTGGAAAGAAATTTACTAAATATAAAAGAATTCTAGAGCTATGGGTCACTATAGCAGAATTGACAACATGTGGCAATTCCAACAATCATAAGCATGCATAATCAAACAGGATTAAAGTTCTCTCGAATCAATTAAAACCTTAGTAAACTACTCCTAACCGTATCTTGTCGCCTAGGAAAGTCTCGTTCTACCTTATATGTAGGATCTGTATTAAGTTTCACGCGTAGATCTAGAAACTCGTACTAATTCTAATTACGCAAATTAAGTCTGCACTACCTAATTGAGATAACATGAAGAACCTCAAATAGAATTTAATTAAAAGCAACATGAATACATCAACCAATTAATAATCAATCATATTGCTATAGAGTCCCAATCCTCTACGAATTAGAACTACTCACTCATAATTACACTAAACATGATGATTATAATATGGGAGAACTAATAAAACAAGAATAATCAAACAATAATAAAGCCCTAAATATTTGAAGTAATAATTATAAGCTTAAAAAATTCAGCAATAAATCACAAAGTCATGAAAATTGAAAGCAATAAGAATTGAATAAAGAAAGAATTAATTAACACACAATAAGGAGTAAATGCAATTGATGATGAATGATTGAATTCTTTGAAAGACCAAAAAACTAGGTCTTGACAAAATAACGTAATTGGAAAATTCTCCCCCTTTGAATTAATTCTGAATAAAGATTAAAAAAGATAGATAACAAATTATGATTTTTCCCTTAAATACTCCCTAAAAAAACTAAAGATAGAAAAGCTTGCTCCTAATTACAAATATGCCATTACTAAAAACCCGAAGGAAAGCAGATATCAATAAAACCGACCCCAACATCGGATTAATGAAAGCCGATCGTTCGCGAACAGGTTCGTGGGAGTCCGCAGGGCTATCTTGCGAAAGGCCATAATCGAGCTCTAGTGTCAAATTAAGGGCGTCGCGACCTATCAAAATCAAAGCTCTCGAGTCTATAGTTTCCAATGCAGTTAGAATCGCTCCAATCCGACGTACGAAACTTGGACTTAGGTCAGAAGAGTGAGCCATGTTCAAAATCGATCTCGTGAAACGATCAATCTCCACGTGCTCCACTCTAACTCCTGCTACTTCTCCTAAAACTCTCGTAGTCTCGAAATGAGTACCAAAATCCACCAAATCAATGAAAGAACCTGAAACTCACTTAAACATGAACCAAACAAATTAGTAGCAAAACGGCCTTAAAAAGCCAAAAACCATCAATCTATAAGCACGAAATGAGGGAAAAACCAATATATCTATAACACTTACATCATTGGGCCACCAAACCACCCCGCTACTGCCAGTCTGACACCCACCCTCTCTCTCTCCTCCCTACCACCACCCTCACTCACATCCTCCAACAGCAACCAGCGCCACCACGCACCCCTTCTCTGTCCTCCCTACATCACTCTCACCTCACCCACATCCCGCAACGAGCCAGCAACAACCAGCCCACCACCCCTTCTCTCTCCTTCCCTACATCACCTCTAATGCTCGCACTCCTAGCTTGTATAGCAGCGCAACCCAGCACCACGTCTGGAATCCTGCTTCAGAGAAAATCCACTCGCCGTAGGTATGGTGGTTGTGGGTTCCGTGACGAGTGGGTGTGGGTTCGATGAGTGGGTGTGGGTTTTGTGATCGGTGGTTCTGGGTTGTGGTTTCTGTGTGTGGGTGGTTGTGTAGTGGTCTGGTTGTGTTCGTGGTGGTGGGTTCTGGTTGTGGTTTCATGGTGGGGTGGGTGTGTTTTCGTGGCGGGGTGGTTGTCGGTCTTGTTGGTTTTTGCCGCGCGCGTAGAAGCGATGGCCTGAAGAACGGAAGATCGGAGGTAGGAGTAATGGGGTGCGTAGAGAGCAGAGAGATAGGGTGGTGTTGTGGTTATATATATATATATATATATATATATATATATATAATATATATTATATATATATATATTATATTATTATAATATATATATTATTCTTTTTTTGTTTTATTTTTGTTTAAAATTGTTAAAACTTGGATTTTGGGTTAAACTCATGTGTACCAACGGGATTTTGAAACTTACGTGAGTACTAGTGGGATTTTGCTAAAATTGATGAGTACCAGTGGGAAAAACCCATATTATTAAGTCTCGTCTAACATTAGCTAAACGTTGTTGAATGTTGCTTGTGTGTATGTTGTTGCTCTACTTCAGGTTTATAGGTGTTAAAAAGAGAGAAATGAGAGTGCAAAAGGTCAACGTCGATTTTATTAAGCCAACTTCGAAAAAAAAAGTCATCAGTTTTCTTTTAACAAAAACAATTAATTTAAGATTTTTCCTGTCAATTTTTTTAAAAGGTAGTTTACGACAAAAAAGACACTATAAAAGGTTTTATTTTTTACAATTATTCTTAAAAATAACAAAAAAGCACTTGCATAATATAATAATAAAAAAACCCAATGAATTATTAATTTTCCATTTTACAAAGGATTTATAACAACAGTAGAAAATCTATTTAATTAAAAGAATCTCGCCTACACCCCAAAATCATTCTCTCAAAAAATAAGTCTCTCACAACACTTCCCTCCAAAAACACCCCTTCTCATATTAATTCCCTCTTCAAAAAAATTAAAGCATACAAATAAATAAATAAATAAAAACATTAACACTACTACAAAAAAGTCCTAAGAGACCGGTTAAAAATGGGCAAACAGACCGCATTACAACCGGTCTCTAGCTCATAGGGCTCCTAGGTGAAGAGCCCAGTTAGTAATTGCGATCTCTTAAAGCAACCAAAGAGACCGGTTTTGTGAAAACTGATCTCTTAAACTACAACACAAGAGACCGTGTCTGACGCAAAACCGGTCTCTTAGGTGTATCAAAGAGATCGGTTCTTGTGTCAGATACGGTCTCTTTAATAGATAGCCTAATGTTTTACATATAATAATTAAAAAAAAACAACTTGCTACATTGCAGGCGTACTATCCAATTTATTGGTTGTATCGATTGACTACTTTTATATCATTACATTGGAATTGAAATTGACAAGCTCCAATATTATTGAAAAAATAAAAATTTCAGATCAATACACTTTATTCTCCCGTAATGTGTCAAAGATTAACATACAAACGAAAAACAATATATTAAAATCCAGAAATTAAAGTCTTCATTCCCTTCTTTATGTGCTCTCCAACATCTTCTAAGATCCATGGGTATGCCAAAATCAATTAAGTGCCTAATAACAACATATTAAACAATATATTAGTAATTCAATAATAGTTCAAGTTTGTAAAATAAAATAAAATGAGAAACTGAATGAATAACGGAAGTAGAGATATGAAATTTTACATCAATTCAATCATACTCAACAATTAAAAAATCATTACAAAGCATATTTATATTTTTATCAAAATCTCCATTAAACCAACAATGTTACAATTACAAAGCYCAAAAAAATGCAGCTTAGATTTATCCTTCACCTCTACAATATAATTTGCAATAAAACAAGAAAAATATACTAAAAATCGAATCTCACTAATATAATTTGCAATATAATTTGAACCTAAAAAATCTAACTAATAAGCACATAAACCTAAACAATCTCACTAATAAACGCATAAATCAATAAAAAAAATTGAAAATCATTAAAAAAATCGAAAACCCAAAATAATGGTAACACAGAAATTGAAAATCCAGAGTATAGAAAAACCCAAAAAATAGAAAAGAAAGAAAAAAAGAAAAAAAGAAAAAAATCCAGAACACCCAGAAAAACAAAAATGGAAACAACACACGAAAAATTGAAAATCCTAAATAACGAAAATGCATTAGATCTAGTTTTTAAAAAGCAAGGAAACAAAACAGAATCCTAAAAAACTAATTAATGAATCGAAAAAATCAAACCTTTATAAAAATCAAAAAATATTTTTTAAAAAGTAAATGGAAAAATCACAAAAGCTGAGAATCGAAAAAAAGAAATAAAAAAAGAAAATTCGAACACTGAAAATCGAAAAAACATAGATCTATAAAATAGAAAATCGAAAAACCCAAAACAGAAAATAGAAAATCAAAATAAATAACAAAAAAAACATAAACAAAAATAGAATATGCAAAAAATCAGATCAAAAAATCGAAAAACCAAAAAATCAGAGCAAAAATTAAAAAAGCCAAAAAATCATATCAACAAACCAGAAAAATTGGAAAATTGCAACTCACAAAATCGAAAAAAGTAAAAAACCTAAAAATCTTAAGATGAAAAACCAAAATCGAAAAGGTAAAAAAAAATGATTAAAAAACCAAATCTATAAAATATAAAACCGAAAACCCCAAAAATGATTATAGCAAATCAGGAAAAAAAACTGAAATTAATGATTCTTAGATCTATATTGAGAGGATAAGAATATGCAATAAATTCAAATTTAGCCATGAAATTAAAAACGAGCAAGTGCGTCGAGGGAGAGCAGCGAGGGATGAGGAGAGAGCAGCGATGGCCGAGGAGAAAGCAACGATGGCCGAGGAGAGAGGTGAGAGGGCCAAGGAGAGAGGAAAAAGAAGTGAGGGTTGAATGAAATGAGGAGAGATAATGTGAGAGTTGAATCTGAATGAAAAAGAGGAGAGATAATGTGACTATGTGAGGGTTGAATCTGAATGAAAAGACAAGAGAGAATCGAGAGATATATGCGTGCAGTGTGTGGGCCACAATAGTTATATAAAAAATATTATAAATTTATATTAGAGACCGGTTTTCATATGCACGGTCTCTTACATTGTTCTAAGAGACCGGTTTTTATTAAACGGTTTCTTACATCGATTTAAGAGACCGCTTTAAATGAATAACTGGTTTCTTAAGATAAAAAACCGTGACTTAACTCAACCGTTTTTCTTAAAAGGGTGATGCCCATTTTTGTAGGTATTACTTTAACATAACTTCTTTTCTTTATTTTTTATGTAAACTTATGATTCATTTACATTTCTACCGGAGCATATTGTTTTCTATTTTTATGATATAAATTTCATATGTATAAACTATGAACCTTGCTTGAACTTGATCAACAAGAAATTTGATTTCGTATAAATCTATACAAAACTAAACAAGAAAAATTAGTACTTATAGAAATGTACACATATAACAACTTGTCAGAATAATTATAGAGCTGAAGATTATAATAAAATTCAAGTAATGATCATCAATCATCAACCAATTCAAAAATATCATAAAACATTTTAAAATAATATATACCTTAAAAAATCATATGGAGTAATATATAATATAGTCAGAGTTAATTGTAAAGTATATTTATTTATATATTATGAAGTGAATTTTCTGTACCCTCGGTCTCTTGCTACATAAATCCTAGATTTGCTACTCAGTATATGGAGTATAATATAGAAAATTTTGGAGATAAATACCTAGTTTCGGAGCTTTTTTGAAAATAAATACGAAATACCTTGTTTCCAGTTTATTTTACTTAAATACCTAATTTTGACATACGTTTTAAAAATTGATACCTACTAACGGTTAAAGGCCAAAAAATCTTGACGAGTCTGTTAAAATTCATGGCCCCACCTGCTATTGTTCAATGCTCCTTCATCCTCTTTTCTCCTTCTCGATTTCTACCCATCTTCTTTTCTTTCTTATCATTCCTCTATTACTCCCCCTCTCTCTCTTCAATTATCTCATTATTTTTCTTCCTATTTTCCACACTCTACAGTAAGATTCTCCCTTTTTATTTTGTTTTCGATTTTCGAATCAAAGACTTAGAGCATCCACAATGGTTAAAGAAAAGAACTAGCTTGCAAATAACTAAATTTGCAAGCTACAAGCTCACCCATTGTGAGAAAAGTGAGCTTGTTGTTTGACTTGAGTTTGTAGCTCAACAAAACTACTAGTTTGTTAATATATTTTGCCTTTATTTTTATTATGATATTAAATGTATATTTATAAACTTTAGACTTTAAACATAATAAAAATTGTATGTGGGGTCAATTTTAAGCTACAAGAATTGTAGCTTAACATTGTGGCCGGGTAGATGTTGCTTGAAAACCTTGTGTAGCTTAAAAATGTGACATGACACACAAAGCTACAAGGATTGTAGCTCATCGATTGTGGATGCTCTTAGGGTAGAAACTTTGGGTGATTTTTTTGGTTATAAGAGCATCCACAATGATTGTATTGATCGAAAGACTAGCTTGCAATTTTGTAAATTTGCAAGCTACAAGCTCAACCATTGTGGAAAAAGTGAGTTTGTTGCTTGACTCAAGCTTGTAACTCAACAAAGCTAGTAACTTACAATTTTATTTTGGTTTGTTTTTAATTACAAAGAAAATTTTTATGTGGGGTGAATTTCAAGCTACAAGGATTGTAGCTTGAAAATATGACATGACACATAGAATTACAAGATTTGTAGGTCACTATTGTGGATGCGCTAAATACCTTGTACCCCAACGCTATCCTGTGATCCCACCTTCCCACCACCTTCCTCTTCCGCAGAGTTGAAGGAACCGCATTTGTAGTTGGCCTTCAAACTGAGGAGAAGGGGGAAATTATTTAAATATGTCATTACTAATTTTTTTTTGTTGGGACAATAGTTTTAAAAACCAAAAATATGTAAAGTATTGGGAGGAAAATTGATAGGAGTTTTGGAAGAAAAATGTTCAAAGAGGAGATTGCTTTAGTAAATGTATATAGATTGTCTGAACCAACTGAAAGTATTAAAACATACATTACCATCTACGCTTTTGGTGAATAGTACCCGTGAGAAGAAGGGATAACTCAAGTAGTTAAAACTTCCTTCTCGATTTCAGAAGATCCTGAGATCGATTTTCATTCCCGTCCTAGTGACTACCTTAGCACCAAAAAAAAAGTTCCCGCGAATTGTGTCTCGCGGTTATTAAACAATACTTCCTCGTGAGTCATGTGACCTTTGCGACTTTATAATTACTTGTCGGATACATATACTCCGTATTATATTATAGTGCATCAACAAATCCATCATCATATTCATCATCAATTTATCATTAATTAGAATCACTTTCATTTCAGAATAATAATGGAAGCTTCATCCACAACCAACCCACAAAAACTGTCCCCAAAAACTTACAAAAGAAAAGATGAACCAGAGCTGAAGTTAGTTGATGAAGCTGAGATCGAATCTCTGAAACAAAGTCTTCCAAAATTGAACTGGCTAAATGCCAAAGTTCAGCTCATTAAAATCCATGAATTCTGGTACCCTATWAAATTTTTTCACAATATCCTTACTTTTCAAAGGCACTTCCTTGCACGAGACTCCGATCTAATCGTCACTAGCTTCCCCAAAACCGGCACCACTTGGTTGAAATCTCTACTCTTTTCCATCGCCAACCGATCCCTGTATCGCTTCGATCAGACCCCTTTACTTACCAACAACCCGCATGAACTTGTCTATGATCTCGAACTGCTTTATCGTATGGATCCTCCTAACCCTAAGATCCGGGCCCTCTCGGGTAATGGAGTCCCAGCACCAAGCTCCTCCCTCACACATGCCTTACGCGTCCCTTCCTGAATCTATCAAGACTTCTGGTTGGAAGATCTTGTACATCTGTCGAAACCCTTAGACACGCTCGTGTCACACTGGCATTTTTATCCTAAGTTGATCAAAAGATGGATGAAGATTTCCAACCACCTTCGGATATAAATTCTTTTTTGAGGATTTTTGCAAGGCAATGTTTTGTAGGACCCTTTTTCGAGCATGTGTTGGTACTGGAAGCAAAGCTTGGAACGACCCCATAAGTGTTGTTTTGAAGTACGAGATTTGAAGGAGAATCCGAGGTTTTATGTGAGAAGTTGCGGAGTTTGTTGGTTACCGTTTTCTTCCGTTGAGAGAAAATGAAGGTGTTATTGAAGCCATAATAGAGTTATAGTCTTAAAGCTCTCAAAGGAACTAGAGATTAACAGAGTAATCCTAAATAAGGAACAGTAGATGAATCCGTTAAATCAAGTGAATCTAAGCCTGGCAATAAGGATATAGTTCTACGTGGAAATAAGATTCTTTCGAGACGGTGAGGTCGGAGGGTGGCAGCGTACCTGACGGCTTCCATGGCGAAAGATGTGCACATTGGTGAACAAAAGCTTGAAATCTACTGGTTTTGTCCTTCAAATTTATTTTGTCTGAATAAATGATTCTTTCATATTCAGACTCGCCCCCATTCACATCATGTGTTAGTTCCGTAAGTGTAGGTTTGTTCATTGGGTTGGGTCCAAGAATTAATCTCTAACCCAACCTTGAACTCTTATGTACACTTATGACTCAACCCTTCCATAAACGGCGTCAAAAATTTATCGGATATGGCGGATCATACCGATCCAATTGTAATTTTGTATTTGTTCTCCTCTCTTGCTTGCACTTTATTATCAGTACAACTAAGTATTTTATTGCAACCGATGCGTGCGTGTTAAACAAATAAACGTTATTGATCTACGAGATATAATGTGAGACATATACTTTAATTAGTGCACAAATTTATAGTAACTGGTTTACGTTATAAACTACACAAATTTTCCACGTGGTCACCAATTATTATCACGTATCATCAATAGTGTAACTTTAATATGATATGAATTCTAAGTATTACGTTTTTGTTCTCTTGTTCAATCTATCACATTATTTTTGTCAATTGAATTTCTTTTTATAGTTCACTTAGATTATGCAATGTTCATTTTACACGGTTTATCTATGTAAGAAAAAGAAGAATAACTATTAAACATACTTAATTATATTTAGTTGAAAATTTTCCAAAAAAACAAATGCCATTTATTACTGTTCGAACATTTATGACAAAATCTGAAAAATAAAAGAGATGATTAAATATTGTTTTAAAAAGTGCATTGGAAGTCAAATTAAATTAGCCCTTTCCTGAAAATTTGGACATGACCACAAAATGTTTCTGGTTATAACCAAACATTGTTATAAATTATTTTCCAGTTATTTTCTCATCTGATTTCGATTTAGTCATCAGTTTTTCTCCCTTTAACTTTGAAAACCGATCTACAAGAATTGAAATCTTTATAGAAAACCAGAATCAATTAAAAAAAACTAATTTGAGGATTTAGACTTTTTAGCACACAAAAATAATTTAAAATTAGACGAACACATATGTTTACAAACACCTTTTAGAAAAGTTCTTCATGTAGCCGCCCATATTATTAGATTCAATGAGATACTATTTCATTATGGTACACTTAGAATCCGTTACTATAATTTAAAAAACAATTAAATGAATTGTTTATGAGGAGAATCAAATTAGGTTAGGAGCTGAACTGATGAAATGAAATAATTATATGAAATAGAAGCACATATAAAGCACTGATCACAAGCTTAAGCTAATGGTTGAAACCAAAAAATATAATATATTCTCTATAATAAGCTGAAGTGACTGGCCTATAAAGCATCCGATCAATAATGTAATGTAAAAATACTACTATCAACAGACAACTTTAAACATTAGCTACTTCCTCCGATTTCTTATTGCCAACAATTTGCCAAAAATGGAAATTTCACATTAATGGCAACAATATTTTTTCTTTCTTTTTTGGTAGATTTTCCACCTATAAAATTACAATTATACCCTTATTAAAAACTTAATTAATACATAATCTAACTTAATAAAAAACTTAATCACTCACTCTCTTACCACTAACCAACWCTATCACCACCACCCGGCCCACTACTCTCTCTCTCAACAGTCACCACCGATCGAACTCCCTTCGCCACYACCACCGCCACCATGACGATCGAACTSCCTGCAAACTCCCTCACTAGATTTGGAATTTGGCTGTTGTTCCTCTCCACCCTTGTTTTCTGAATTTGTTATGGCTATTGGTCGAATTTGTTGTTAGTTGGTCGAATATGTTGTTGGTCGAATTCCCWTGTTGTTGATCGAATTCCCTTGTTGTTGGTCAAATTTKCTATTGGTCGAATTTGTAGTGGTGGGTATTRGTTTTAGCGACAGTGGTGGTTGATAGTTTTGGAGGCGACGGTGGCTGAAGTTGGTGTTGGTGGCGYCGTGTCGGTGGTAGGAGGCGATTGGCCTATTATTATTGGTCGTGGCAGTGGGATGGGGTAGTTAGCTTTCTCTTTCTTCATTAGCTTTAATTAAATAGTATTACTTCATCTAATTAACCTTTAAGAKAAAATGCCTAGGAGTCCGTGCTAGTTCTTTTGTTGCCAATAAATTGAATTGGAGGAAGTAGATAGGTTTTGGAGTTATCATTTTTATTATGTTTTCACACTCACGCTTTGATGATGACTCGAGTTTTTTTT